>PITA01005962.1:0-104923 GCA_004023965.1 Spilogale gracilis
AAGATTTATTTATTTATTTGACAGAGAGAAACACAGCTGAGAGAGGGAACACAAGCAGGGGGAGTGAGAGAGGGAGAAGCAGGCTTCCTGCCGAGCAGGGAGCCCGATGTGGGACTCGATCCCGGGTCTCCAGGATCATGACCTGAGCCGAAGGCAGTCGCTTAACCAACTGAGCCACCCAGGCGCCCCAAGAAAAAGGGATTCTTAAGGAAGAAAGCAAAGGACTTAGATTGTCTGTTATGTAGCAATCTCCATTTCTTAGGACTGCTAGATAGGAATTTCCAAAGAGGTTCCATTCATTCTCACTACACCTGACTCTTTTTTTTTTTTTTTTTTTTAAGATTTTATTTATTTGACACAGAGAGAGATCACAGGCAGGCAGAGAGAAAGGCAGAGAGGGAGGAGGAAGCAGGCTCCCTGCCTAGCAAAGAGTAGGATGTGGGCCTTGATCCCAGGACCCTGAGATCATGACCTGAGCCGAAGGCAAAGGCTTTAACCCACTGAGCCACCCAGGCGCCCTACATCTGACTCTTAAGACTTTCAGGAATCAGTTTTTTAAAAAGCAGGGAGTTCGGCTAAAATATGGCTCTTGCCTTTCATAATTAGCTTGTCATTTCATAATTATTAGATATAAAAGTGAATATACAGTTGAGGTAATACTTTTTTGTACATAAGTTTCTTCAATTGATTGACAAGTTTAATAGTGTAATGATCAGACCCTTCCTCTTGTGGAGGGGAAGAGGAAGTGTGTGTGGTGGGAGAAATGTCCATGTTTCCCTAAGTTAAAAGAAAAGAAAAAGGCCTTCTTTACTGTGATTTCCACTAGCCATCACTCCACTTTTTAGGTTTCTTCTTAGACAAGCTTCTTGAAAGAGTAATTCTTTCCCTCAACCTTAAGTAGTACAGTCTCTCCAAGTGCAGTCCATTAAAACATCTCCAGTCCAGTCACCGATGACTCCATGGCACCTAACTAAAGGGGCACTTTCTTATCTTATTTCATCTGTCCGTTGACCACTTTATTTTGCCTGGACACTGGATAACTATCATTCCCTCTAGTCCCTGCTGCCCCTTACAAGTGGCTCATTGCTGAGGGTCCTTCCTTCCTCTTCCTTCTCTGCACATTTCTCTTGCGTGGACCCTGCAAGTCTCACTTCACATAACGGTCAACCCCATATGCTCTTCAGCTTCATACCAACCTGCTGATCTGCAACTTGCGCCTGAACATTTTGTTTGCCCTCAACTCTAACTATCTAAAAATTGACTGGATCATATGAATTTTAAATGAACCTGTCAAAAACGGAACTAGAAGTCTTCTCTAGCTTCAGTATTACCTATTTTGGTTAACACCTCCATCAGCATGCAATTATCTAAGTCAGAATCTGGAATTTGTCTTAGACTCTTTCCTCTTCCTCAACCAAACAATCCTTAAGGAGTACTTTCAACTTTAACCACCCTCCTAAGGCTTCTCTTCCAACAGCCTTCTAAGCGGCCCTCTGCCTACCTCAAGTTCGTTCCTCACGCTGCTGCCAACTGGCCACTGTACACACGAGCCTGTGCCCCTCTTACTCCATCACTGCTCCGTGCTCCCTCCCATCAAAGGGTAAGAGAGCACGCTGTTGAAATATTACTCAGGTATTTAAGTTGTAGCAAGTCTGTAAGAATGGATTAATCTACTCGCCCTTGCAATATCACCAGTTTTTGCCTCACATGTTTTGAGACGCACATACACATTGAGGGCTGTTATGTCTTCTTGGAGAAGTGGCTTACTCATCATTACATAATGCTCCTCCTTACCCCTCATAATTTTACTTGCTGTGAAGTGTGCTTGGTCTGAAATTAACATAGCTACTCCAGCTTTCTTTTGATCGATATTAACATGGTATAGCTTTCTACATCTCTTTACTTTTTTAAAACTAAGGTATAATTGACATATTTGTTTCAGGTGTACAACATAATGATTTGATATTTACACGTATTGCAAAATGATCACAGTAAGTCTAGTTATCATCTGTCATCATACATAGTTGCAAAAAAGTTTTTTTTTCTTGTGATGAGGACTTTTAAGATCTATTCCCTTAGCAACTTTCAAATATGCAATATGGTAAGTATTATCAAGTATACTCACCATGCTATACGTTACATCCTCCTGATTTATTTATTTACAACTAGAAGTCTGAGCCTCTGAACTCCCTTCACCTACTTTGTTCACCCCTCTAACTGCCTTCCCTAACCAGCAACCACCAATCTGTTCTCTGTATCTATGAGCCTGGCCTTTTTTTCTTTTTAAAGATTGAACATTTAAGTGAGATCATATGGCATTCATCCTTTTCTGTGTGACCTATTTCATTTAGCATAATGCCTTCAAGTCCCATCCATACTACAAATGGTAGGATTCGGATTTTTATGGTTGACTAGTATTCTACCATATACTTCTTTTTATTTGTCCATCCATGAATTGATGGACATGTAGGATGTTTCCTTATCTTGGCTATTGTAAATAATGTTGCAATGAACATAGGGGTGCATACATTTTTTTGAATTAGTGTTTTTGTTTCCTTCAGATAAATAGAAGTGGATTGCTGGATCATATGGTATTCTTCTTTTTAATTTTTTGAGGAACCTCCAAACTGTTTCCTACAGCAGCTGCAACAATTTACAGTCCCACCAACAGTGCCATCCTCTTACTGTTAATCTGTGTTTTTATATTTAAAGTGAGTTTCTTATAGATAACTTGGTTGATTTTTCCACTCTGTCAGTCACTGTCTTTTAACTGGTGAATCAGACCACTGATGTTTAAAGTGATTACTGATATAGTAGGATTAATATCTACCATATTTGTTACCGTTCTCTATTGCTTTTGTTCTTTGTTCCTATTACTGTCTTACTTACTTTCTGCCTTGTGTGGTTTTGAAAAAGTATTTGTTTTCTCTTCTCTTACCATATCAATTATACTTCCTTCTAAAACTTTTTAAGTGGTTACCCTTGAGTTTCCAATATATATTCCCAACTAATTCAGTTTACTTTCAAAGAACACTGTATCACTTTATGGGTAGTGCATACACTTTATAACAAAGTATTCCCAATTCCTCCCATCCCTTATAATATTGTTGTCATTTCACTTTTATATAAGCTACAATCACTGAATATATTGTTGGTATTGTTTGGAACACATGATTATTTGGATCAGTTAGGAATAAGAAATTTATTTTACTTATTTATTTAATCTCTAATGCTCTTCCTTTCTTTATGTAGACTCTAATTTCTGACTTCCTTTTTTCTTCTTTTTAAGATTTTATTTATTTGATAGAGAGAGACACAGTGAGAGAGGGAGCACAAGCAGGGGGAGTGGGAGAAGGAGAAGCGGGTTTCCCGCTGAGCAGGGAGCCCAGGAGGTCAATCCCAGGACCCTCGGATTATTACCTGAGCTGAAGGCAGATGCTTAATGACTGAGCCAACCAGGTACTTCATGAGGTTTCCTTATTTCTAAAGAATTTCTTCTAATGTTTCTTAGAAGGCAGTTTGTGTCAACAAATTCATAAGATTTTGTTTGAGCTAGTGCTTCTCTTTTACTTCTGAAGAATACTTTTGCTATATTAGGATTCTAGACTAATGGGTTTTTCTCTTCCTGCTAATCCTTTAAATATTTCATTACACCTTCTTCTTGCTTGCATAGTTTTTGAATAGAGTTGATGAAATTCTTATTCTTGCTTCCCTACAGGTAAAGTGTTTTCCCCCTCTGGCTTCTCTCAAGAATTTTTTTTTTGTCTTTGATTTTTCTGTGTTTGAATAGGATATGTACAGGTATAGATTTTGTTTTGTTTTTCCCGCTTGATGTTATCTGAACTTCCTGGATCTGTAGTTTGTTGGCTATCATTAATTCTGGAAAATTCTCAATCATTATACATCGCTTCAAGTATTTCTTTTAACCCTTTCTGTCTTTCTTCTCTAGTATTCCTATTACGTGTGTATCACAGCTTTTGGAATTAGTCCGTGATTCTTAGATATTATGCTCCCCCTTTTACATCCTTTTTTTCGTTTTGCATTTCAGTTTTAAAATTTTCTTTTTTTTTTCAGATTTTATTTCTTTATTTGACCGAGAGAGACACAGTGAGAGAAACTCACTGATTCTTTTATTGGCCATGTTCCGTCTACTGAGGAGCCCATTAAAGGCATTCCTCATTTCTGTGCAGGAGTCTTCTATTTCTACATTTCCTTTTCATTCCAGAAAAGGGTTTTGGGATGCCTGGGTAGTTCAGTTGGTTGAGCATCTGTTTTCAGCTCAGGGTCCTGGGATTGAGTCCCACCTTGCTCAGTGGGGAGTCTGCTTCTCCCTCTGTCTGTCACTCTCCCTGCTTGTGCTCTCTCTCTCTGACAAATAAAAACTCTTAAAAAAAAAAAAGGATTTCTATCTCTCTGCTTACATTACTGTTCTTGCATATAGCCCACTTTTCTCTTTAGAGCTCCTAGCATATTAATCACAGTTGTTTTAAATTCTTAATCTGATGACTGCTTTCTTTTTTAAGAGAGAGAATATATGTGCATAAGAGAGATAGGGGAGGAGGGGCATAAGGAAAGGGAGAGAGAGAATCTTAAGCAAGCTCCACCCTCAGTGCAAAGCCTGAGGAGAGGCTCAATCTCAGGGCCATGACCTGAGTGAAAATCATGAGTCTGACGCTTAACAGACTGAGCTACTCAGGCATGCCCCTTGTCTGATGAATTCCAACATCTCTTCAATATCTAAGTCTGGTTCTAATGCTTGCTGTTTCTTTCAAACTATGATTTTTGCCTTTTAGAGTGCTTTACAATCTATTATGGAAAACCAGACATCAAGGGATCTAAGGACTATATGCCCACTGCATGAGGTTTTGTGTTTATGCTATCTTTACTGTTTGCTGTAGCTACAGTTGTCAAAAGGGAAATTTTTCTCTGGTGTTGTTGCTCCTATTGTCTTTTCATTTTCATAGAGACTTAGTAAATAAGGTCTGAGTTACCTGATTCTTTCAGACTTCTCTCTCTATTATTAGGGCTCAGTTTGGACTGTGAACTTTTCAGGTACTTCTCAGCTTTCCTCGCTTAGGTGAGGTAAGAAGAGTAGAGGGACCTGGAGTTCAGTATTTCCCTTCTCGATAAAACCCCAATAGGTTAGGCTCTGTTTAAATAGTTTCTCTTGAGGGCAGGCCTGTTAAGAAGAACAGAATGCTCTGGCACATTTCAAGATGTCTACAGTTCCTTCCTTTCCCTCCACTGGAAGTACGAAGAGATATTTCTCTGATCTTCACTGTGAGAACCTGGTAGGGCTTCTGGAAATAGAACTCACAAAAGTATGCTTCTCCCCCTACCTCCACCCTCCCAAGACTGAGGCCCCTGAAGTTTTTAAGTCTTAACTTAAAATCCACAGAGTCTCTACCAATTTGTCAATTATACTTAAAAGTTTTTCTACCCATGGGGCGCCTGGGTGGCTCAGTTGGTTAAGCGACTGCCTTCGGCTCAGGTCATCATCCTGGAGACCAGGGATCGAGCCCCACATTGAGCTCCCTGCTCGGCAGGAAGCCTGCTTCACCCTCTCTCACTGCCCCTGCTTGTGTTCCCTCTCTGGCTGTGTTTCTCTCTGTCAAATAAATAAAAAAATCTTAAAAAAAAAAAAAAGTTTTTCTACCCTGATACTAGTTCCATGGATTTGTTTCCTCCTGGGCTTCTGCTCTGGGAAGATGTGTCTCTTGTCTGTCTCTCCAATTTTGGGGGTGGTGGTATGCCCTATGACATTGTTATAACACCTGACAAAACATGGCAGAATGTGTCTTAGAAAGGATTATTTCTTCACTAAACGTGAGGCTGTCCAGAAGGATACAATGGCACCAGCCTGAGTGCCCTTAGGAATAATATATTTGGGGGTGGTGATGTGCCCTATGACTCCACTGGCCCTAAAAGAGTTGTTGATTGTTTGTTAGCTTTTTTCTTGTGAAAATAAGTATGATGATTTCCAAGTTCCTTATCTGTCAGACAAGAAACTAGAAGTCAGAACTCCTGTTTTTGATTGTTTCATTTTGGCCTCTTGAAACACTATCTTGTTAGCATTCCTATGTGTCCACGGCTGCCACCCCTGCAGCACTCTATGCTTAGCTTTGGGAATCCTGTCAATCATTTCTTCACTTCTGTACCTTGGGTTCTTCTGAACACCACTTCCATAAAACATCCAGGCAGGAACCTGGTTTTTTTTCTTTTTGTTCACATTCTGCTACTATATGACAGTTAGCTGGCTTTTACCTAAAAGAAGGCAGTAAGTTCCCTGTGACCAAAATCTGTGCCTTAAATATTCTGATTTTCCTCTTAGTACCTAGCAAAGCAGTAGCAAGGTAGCAGATTCTTTGTTAATAATAAACTCAAAATTTATTGATATTTATCCCATTAAACATTCAAATTTCTTCCAATAAAACTAAGTCTAAAGAAAAGGTAACCTAGCTCTAGCTCAATGGCCCAGACCAGAATTAAAAAATAAAATCAGGATAGCAAGAAATACATATGCTGCAATGTCACCAGGGCGGGATGGTGTCACTGACCCTCAGGCATCATTCATTTCCCACACTCATATTCCAGCACAGCCTCAACGTGAGGAAGCAGACCCTGGGAATAGCCACCAAACAGGCCAGTCTTCGTTTCTGCCCGTAATCCAAATTAAGAGGTTGGCTCTCAGTTTAACTCAGAAAAATGACTCTAAATATATTATTCCTAAGGGCACTTAGGCTGGTGCCATTGTATCCTTCTGGACAGCCTCACATTTAGTGAAGAAAAAAAATTCCTTTCTGTACACATTCTGCCAAGTTTTGTCAGGTGTTATCATGTAGGTACCTGGAATGAAATGAGTACACTAAGTCATATTCTTTATTACTCCAGGGAGAAGGGATAAACCCCGCAGATCCCACCCACAAATCCAGAGGGCAGCCTACATGACCTGGGGTTCCCTCTAGGAAAACTCAGTGGGCACACTCCGTTGGACTAGCCAGCAGTGCCACTACCCTGTCTTGTGATTTCTCCTTACACAAGTTCTTTCTTTTTCTACAAACCTTTGGAAAGAGGGAAAGTCTACAATCTACTTTTTTACCTATACTTGTTAGCAGAGTAGAAGGAGACCAGTTTTTGCGTTATATTGTTTTATTTTGTTTTAGGCTTTTTCTTATTCTGGTAAATGGAATATCAGGATTCTCCACAGAATCATGTGACACAAGGCAGCAAACAGCTGCCCTCTGGCACGGTATGTAAATGAACTCAGTCACCCTTTGGGTTTTCCCCTCTTCTTTCCCTGCTCTTTATGGAGGACACAGAATCATAGGGAGTAACAACTAGCTGAAGTTTGCTCTGTACTTTAATGCAGGCAGGAAGCCAAACTGCAAATACAATGACTGGATTCAGTTTTACAAGCAAACACTGGAACTGAATTCACTCTAGTCCGGGAAGAATGCCTCGGATCAGAACTAGCAGGAAATCCAATTCAAAACAGGGTGTGTCATTTTTAATTCACAGTATGGCCTTTACACCTTTAATGAAGTCCTTTGGAAATAAAAGCTTCTTTCTGTTAAAGGTCCACACAAAAGACTAAATTTTACTCGAATGATACCAGAAATGCGAGGCAGGAACGTCTGCATTCTCACAGAACACTTGGTAGAGTGTTAGCTGTGCTTTCTCCTTTGAATACTGATAAAGTCTTTTAGAAGATATTAATAATAATTACTTAACTCTCCCAAATCCCTTCCAACCTCTGACCCCTCTCTTATATCATATACTATCAACTCCCCTCTTCTTCTGTGGGTCATCTGAATAATCGAATATGAGAACTCTGAGATCCTGAGAGAATGAAGACAGTCACATACTTTGGCCCAAACACCCCCTTAAATGTGCCAGGAGGGTTACATGCCTGTCTCTTGAGCCTCTAGCTGGAGAGGACAGCACTCTGAGAAGGGACAAATGCAAATGCCTACAGTCTGCAGTCCCAGCAGGGGAGTGAAAGGAGAGGTCAGGAGCTCATGCCCAGTTGCCCATGATAGGGCCTTACCAACACTGTGATTATAGGAGCCACAGAGATTATTGTCAGGCACATGAAACGAGCTAAATGCCATTACAAACATTCTCATTTGAATGTATGGGAGGAGAGAATAGACGAAATAAGTATAAAATAAAGACTTCACAAACTTAAAGCTTTTGGTGAGGAATAAGAAGCTGTGGGTCAGTGGGGATAGGCTATTTCTCATCCCCACAATGGGATTATTTTATGTGAACTCAACATTCTATGTAATTCATAGCATCAGGTGTAGAGTTGCCAGATTTACCAAATAAAATACAGGATGGTCAGCTAAATGTGAATTTCAGATAAATGATGATTAACTTTTTAGTGTAATGCCCACTATCTTAACGGGAATTCATATCTACTGGGTATCCTCTATTTTATTTGGTAACCCAACTCAGGTGTCAATTCTAACTAGCTGATGATCCCTAAAATAACCTGTATTTCAAAATACAAACAGAAAATCAGTGCTGGGATTCCAGGATCGTGAATCAAACCAATGCCAGCAAGTTGTGCCGGGCACTTCATGACACTCAGTTCAGCCATTAACAATTCTCTCATGGGGATGCAGACAAATATGCCATCTCTTCACCCAACGACAGGAAAACAGAGGGGCCCACAGTTCTGTAAAAAGACTTTGCAATAACTCTTAAATTCTAAAATTTTAACACCAGAGAAACCAGGTTATGTAATGGGGTATATACCACACTTCTGTTTTCCTGAGGAAGTTAGCACTTCTTATTGAGAAGACTGTGGCTTGCTCGTGCTGTCATTAATATTAAAATAAAACATGTTCTTTTGCATACTCAAATAGATCAGTATGTAATAAAGAAAAAAAGAGTGGTAAACCTAGATGCAATGTGCTTTATATCAGGGAGCAAATGTAATCTGTGTCACCAACCGACAGGAAGGCAGATTTGCACTTAAGTCAAAGGGCAACAGCCTCCAGGAGCTGCAGCCTATATTGCTCCAGACTCCAGATAATCTCTTTAAGTTAGAGGCTATACTGAGGAATTTCTAAACAGCTCAAGTGTTAAAGTTATACCCTTTAAACTGCTGTATTCAGTTAGCCTTTTCCCCTAAAGCACACACAGTCTCCAAACTTCCATAAACAATGTGCCTTCTACTGTATTAGGTTCTCAGTCTATACTGGTTCTGTATTGGGCCACAGAAAAGACATTCTGGGCCACAGTCCCACTAAACACCACCTCTGTGTGATGCCTCAATCTTACTGATTTGGTTAGGGTCCAATGGAACAAAACAGGTTTTTAATAAAATACCAAGAAACTTCACAAAAAGGAATTTAGGTGAAAATATACCAAAGTAGTACCAAGGTTCAAATTCTAAAAGAAAAATTTCATTAAAAAAACCCTAATTCTTAATGTTAAATGTTGCTTTTAAAACAATGTGGTAAAAACATCATTAGATTACTATAGATTTCACAGATAATATATACTAAAAGGTTTGTCAGAAATAGTAATAATACTAGGGGCACCTTGCCGGCTCAGTTGGTAGAGCATGAATGTGACTTGTGATACTGGGGTCTTAAGTTAAAGCCCACTGGGAGGAGACCTTACTTAAAAGAAAAAAAAGAAAAAACTAGTAATACTACCAGTAAGGACATCCAGGAAAATAAAATACTTTTTAGGATGAAAAAATAAAGACATAAAAAAAAAAAAAAAGACAAGCCATGTTTTAAATATTCAACAAATACTTTCCACTTTTGTCTTTTTGAAAGAGCAAAGCAACAGAATATTATGCAGACAAAACAGTGATATTTTGTGATTTTTGGTATAAACACATTTGTACCCAAACCAACCTCTGCAAATGGGGACGAAGAGAGGTTGGGCAGGGGAGGGGGGTTGGTCAACCTAAGGCCACTCTGGCAGCCAAGAACTGCAGAACTTCCTCTTTCCCTTTGAGCTCACAGACTCTAGCATTTTCAGGCTGGCTCTGACCAAATCTTTAGCAGCTTTTCTTTCTGCTGACAACCAAATGGGCAAAATAAATGAATTTTAAAACGGTTATTTTCTTCACAAATTTGGGGAAAGAGATCATGTAAAAAGAAACACATGAGGCAAAATGCAGTCATATATTATTAAAGATGCTGCAGAAACCAGAGAGCAAAAGTACATGCTTAATCTGAAACAATGAAGCAGGGCGGGAACAGGATGATCCTTTTAGTGCTAAAATTCTTTTTTCTCCTGCTCATACATTTCTAAGAACTAGGAACATCTTTCATTAACACTGCCATATCTTGCTGATTAAATCAGATTTCCATCTATAAAAACTAACTGAAATGCTTCCAAATATGAAATGGATTTCTCCTCTATGAGAACTACAAAAATGTCTGGGTATTTTCTTCCAGTACCCTCCTTGTAGGTTCTGTATTTTCTTCATTTACAGCTAAGCACATTCCAGGAGAGAAATTTCTGGTTTTAATTATTTGTTCTTAGGAGAAAGGAAAGGAAGATATGTGAAACATAGTTATCACTAGTTTATTAGTCAAAGGACTTCAATCAAATCTCTACAGTAAAACTGAGTGAGGTTATCCTCAAGTTTTACTTGGTGCCATCGTCCCCCAAAACAAGTCAGACTTTTGATGCCTAAATGGATTCTATCTAATTTGCCACTAATTTGATACCACACTTTTAGGAGCCTCTCTGCTGGCAGATAATTTAGTTCTAACATTCACTCTTAAAATGCTATACATGCTTTGTCCTCTAAAGAAGTGAAGCCTTTTTACTCTTCTTCAGAGCAAGGCCATATCCATGTTTATATGGAAGCTATCTTGCACTGTGACAGTACTCTCAAAAGGAAGGTTCTGCAGTCATGTCCCTAGAAAATTTTTGAATCTTACCCAGTTTGTTTACATTTTCTCAAGGTCGTGGACATGTTCTCCTGTCACTAACAGATCACAGGAGACTTAAGAAAACTTGAGGGGAACCTGGGTGGCTCAGTCATTAAGTGTCTGCCTTTGGCTCATGTCATGATCCTGGAGACTGGGGATCGAGCGCCCTGCTAGGGTGGGGAGCCTTCTTCTCCCTCTCTCACTCCCCCTGCTTGTGGTTCCCTCTCTTGCTGTTTCTCTCTGTCAAATAAATTTTAAAAATCCTTAAAAAAGAAAGAAAAAAAAAGAAAGAAAAAAAGAAAACTTGACTAGTTACCTGGGTGCTGTTAGCTAATACAAATTTAAGACAAAAGTGGGGTTCCTTTCTGAAGCCAGTTAACCAGAATACCATTCTGGAGTCTGATATGCAGTGACCTCCTACTAGTGGCAGGACATTTAGTAAATTATTTAACCTCTGACTTCAGTTTCTCCACCTGCAAATTTAAGAAGATAATGCCTCCCTTACACTGTGTTAGGGATTCAATGACAGAATAACCCACACAAAGTATTAAATAAGACTAGCTTCTTTCTTAAAGAACTCATTAAGAATTTTCATGCCAACTACAGCACACCATCTTGGGCTGCCCAGGGTTAGATGGGGAGAGGTAGGAATCGACTCAGAGACCCAGAAGAAAAAAGTCTGGGTGCAAAGATTCTTAAGGTTAAATTTTAAAATGAACAAACAAAATACTCTGCAGCCAGACTTCTTGGAACTTGCCTGATACAAGCATAAAATATAGCCATTCAAGTTTTGTTCAGTTCATATCAAACACTCAAAATGTGTAGCAATTTCAATAGGAAGTAAAAGATCAACTGAACAGGTCCCTGCCAACCCTGGGCTAACTCACACATGTTAAACTCACCATCAGCAAACTAGGGAGTCATCAACGAGCTAAGTGATCACTAGAGTGCTTATAAAACATGTCTCCCCATGTTGTCAGAGGCATATCACTCTAAAATTCCTTTTCAGAATTTCATAGGAAAACTAACTAAAAGTCAAGTAACAGATACTCCATGTTCAAAATCCATGCAATGAGTCTATATTATCCACAGTAAAGTTGAGATTATACTTTGTAGCTCACTCTCCTATTTCCCCAGGATTCAAAATGAATTTGTGCTACACTGAGCATGCAAGAGTTTAATATAATGGCAAGGAGTAAAATTAAAAAATCTTTCAGACTTTGTGCTTATGGACTAGCTTTAGTTGTCTTTGAAACTGATCATGTACTTTGGTTATGAATTTTTTAAGATCTTGTCCTCCAATCAAGCTTATTTATTTTTTATCAAATAGATTTATTTATTTATTTATTTTATAGAAAAAGAGAGCACAAGAGAGACCACATGAGTAGGGGTAGAGGGAGAGAATCACCAAGCCAAAAGACAGCAAATGAGCAGGGGCAGAGGCAGAGAATCCCTAAGCGGACCGTGCTGAACACAGAACACAACATAGGGCTCCATCCATGAGATTATGACTCCAGCTGAGATCAGGAGTCATACAATCATCCCACTGAGCCACCCAGATGTCCCTAAAGCATATTTATTTTTAAATTATTCATAATACTGATGAAGCAAGACACTAATTCTAGGCAAAGTTTATAGACTGTCAACACAAAGAAACAGAAGATAGAACAAAGAAATGAATCCTATAATGTAAAGGAATATAATATGTGATAAGAAAGACATTTAAAATCATCCAGGGAAGGATTATTCAGAAAGTGATGCTGATAAAACTGGAAAAAATATGAAAATTGATCCCTACATCTCATTTTCTACACCAGAATACAATGTAGATGTGTTTAAGTTAATTACAAAAAATAAGACCATAAAATTACTACCAGAGAAATAAGTTTTGTTGGTTTCATGATTTCAAAATGTCCTCACTGTTCAGTAATAACTTCACAACCTTTTCTTTCTAGTTATTTAATGTCTATATACTGCAGCTTTAGATTAAGAGCTCAATTTTTTCAAGAAAACTAAAAATCAGTGAAAGTGAAGATAATCAGTTTAGATAATGAACCTAACACAAATAAAGCAAAAGACTATGGTGTAGCAAAATCAGCTAATTAGAGGAAAACCCACTTTCTTTCTCTGAACTCTCACAGAGCAGTGGCCATCTAGGGTGACCTGTTGTCATAGATGTGCACATCACATCAAGTAACCAGTGCTTGCGGGCAAGAGGACTAGAATTGGAGAAAGCTTGATGAGGAATTCTTTGCCTCTGTGCTCCACACTTCCATTTTGCAGGTAACAGAAAGTAATTGTTTACTGGGGGTATTTTATCTCTGTCATACGTATATTTATATTTCCCTCATCTCCTTCATTAGATTGTTTTCTTAGCACTGCCTACTCAAATTACTTTCAATCATCAACTATGACAGCTTTGGAATGATATCGAAAGAAAAAGACCCCACAGAATTTAGTAAAGATTTGAGTATCCTCTCCCTTTATGCCTCACTGTACTTTTAGATTTTCTCACAGCAACTGTAAAGGAATACTACACATATTTATGGGCACATAGTCCCCCTCTGTTCTGCCAGTACCCTCCTCTCCCCCCAAATAGAGAACAAGGAGCACATCTTCTTTAAGTCCGCAGTACCTAGTCTGTCCTGACATAGAACAAATTACTGAGTAAATATTTGTACAATTGATGGGTGAACACATCTGGGGTTTATTAACTCTATGAGACAAGAGATCACTGTAGAAGGTGAATGTTTGTTGGAAAGTCCCTCTTCCCCATATCTAGCAGTCATTTCCATATCAAATGAATGAAACAGAAATTTCAATCAGTAATTTCAGATTTGGAGAATTAAACAAATGTAAAATATCCAGGACAAGCCAGGCACATCAAAGGCAACAGATTCTAGTTTTTTCTCTTAAATCCTGCCAAATAATATTTTTAGTTTTCAGTAAATTTTGCTATTAGATTCAGGGTCTTCTAATCAAAGGCTTTCATAAAATATATGGTATATTCAAAGTATATGCAATACTATAAGACTCTTTCTGGACCAATCTCCTAGCTGCAAGCATCACTGTGATTGACATATTATAGACCCTGCAGTTAGTCACCATCCCACTTTGTGGTGCCAAAGGGTTCACCAATGAGGCAAGAGGCAGAAGAGAACAGTAGCTGACTATAGCAAAAACAACCTGTTTTCCAAGTTCCAATAACAGAGTGTAGAAAAACACATATTTAGACACACACCTAACCCTAGAACTTTTAGTCATTTTAAAAGCTATTAATGAGGCTCTTGTCCCAAGCAATACTCTCTCTTTCATCACCACCCCTATGTCTAAAAATAAAATAGTACATTACCGAGGCATATTTTGCTTCCTTCGGCCAAGAGCTCAGAAAACCCCCTCAAGCCCTACTGTAGCTGGATCAGTCCATTGTATACTATGAGTCAGCACTTCTCCACAATTCTGGAAATTCCTCACCAGCAACATGACCTACAACAGGAAGCCAACTTTCCATTTCAATGTATAACAGGAAGTACTCAAACACATTTCACCTAAACTGAAAAACGGCTGCTAATATAACTGCTGCCACACATTAAAATAATTAAAAATCTACAGAAAGGCATCCATTTAAGAAATATTTTTACCTGAAAGTACACAGACACAAATTTTGACTTGCTAAACCAGTAAAATGAATTCAAACAAAGGCACTTCAGTGGCCAGAAGACAGGAAAATACAAGTCAGGTCTAAAATCTAACTCATCACTGTCCAATTCTCTGTCGCACACATTATTGCGCAGCTGCATGACTCTGGCAAAACCTATGTTTATTATATTAAGAGTCTGCCAAGCTTTGTTTTGAATATCTGGCTTGGCCAGTAATGTGATATACAGAAATAATAACAGAAATGTAAATATTTTGAGAAAAAAAACTCTACTGCAAATACTTTAAAAGAGATATACGTCTTTCCTCAATTAATGGCCTGAAGGTATCCGATCAGCACAAAACACTTTAACAGGTTCCAGAGATTTTACGTCTCAGAAGTGACTTTTTAGAAAGGTAACAGACCGTAAAACAGCCTGGACGTGAAACTCATGTGCAAGGGTGCCTTTTCCTTGCTTTGCTAAGAAAACTGTTTTCGTAGTTAAAATGTCAGCTACAAGAAGTTGTTTTTCCATAATTCTTAAAGAGAGTTTCAAAATTTAAGTTCAGTAAAAAGCCAAATAGCTCAGCTATTACAGTCATTAATAAATGTATTTAACATTCGTGCAGCATCAGAATGCAAGACATCTGGTTCTAATTTCAATTTTGGCTCAGAATAAAAGTGCCTCCCCCACAATAGTCTGATTATAAACTGTTCTTTTCCTCCCCTCTTTTTTTCCTCTTTGGAAGCTGTTGTTCTTCATTCTTGCTGGAAGCCACCTGACCACTGCCAGGAAGAGGAATGCAAAACATTCCCAGGAGCGGCTGTGACGTAAGCACCACATTCCACCTCTCCGTGGTCAGGGCTTTCGGGAAACTCCAGCCTCCAGCAAAATCCCTCAAATGAGATAACAGCTGAGGCCTGCACTAAATCATACTAAAAACTCCCATGTTTTTAAAAGATGGATAGTTAAAGAGAAAGAGAATGAGAGACAGTCAGAGGAAGGGAGGGAAAGAGAACAGAACCAGCTTTATAAGGCACAATTACTGTTAATTTTCAAAACTGTCCTTTTATTTGTTTCTAGGAGGGGAAATAAGGAAAAAATGATTTAACAACAATGGCAGCAGACCAATCACTTTAGGATTAGTGTGCAGACAGGGTAAGGTGAACAACAGAATATGCTCGGCTTCAACTTGAAGACCTTTCCCAATTAACCCCAACAACTGGTTTCCAAAGGCCCTTACAGAGGAGACAAGTTCTACTAAAGAATGCTTCAGACATGTTAAGAAAGTAGTACATGCATTTTCTCTAAAGAGAAACATTCTGGGGTACCTGGGTGGCTCCGTTGTTAAGTGTCTGCCTTCGGCTCGGGTCATGATCCCCAAGACCCAGGATTGAGCCCCGCATCGAGCCCCACATTGGGCTCCCTGCTCAGCAGAAAGCCTGCTTCTCCCTCTGTCACTCCCCCTGCTTGTGTTCCCTCTCTAGCATTTCCCTGTCAAATAAGTAAATAAAATCTTAAAAAAAAAATTCTAAGAGAGAAAGTTAAAGGTTTAAATATTAAAGAAAATGCTAGCATAAGCATAATCTTCTTACATACAATATTCATTTGTAACTTTCTAAATTCTGTCAAGTATATTTTAACATATTAACAAATATATTACACATGATATTTTATACTGTTTTTGCACATTATAATATCATATATTATCCCATGCTATACTATGATCTTCTCTACTTTATGAGACTCTATAACTATAAAAATACTTCTTTGATGGGGGCGCCTGGGTGGCTCAGTTGGTTAAGCGACTGCCTTCAGCTCAGGTCATGATCCCGGAGACCCGGGATCGAGTCCCACATCGGGCTCCCTGCTCGGCGGGAAGCCTGCTTCTCCCTCTCTCATTCCCCCTGCTTGTGTTTCCTCTCTGGTTGTGTTTCTCTCTGTCAAATAAATAAAATCTTAAAAAAAAAAAAATACTTCTTTGGGAGGAGAGGTGACTTATTACAAAAAATGCTTTATAACCATTTTTTGTTGTTGCTGCTACATAATGTCCTTGGAATAAATTTGTAGGCATGGATAACTAAATTATGAAATTCCTTATGGCATTAGCTACATGCTGCCGTATTAATTTGCAAAAGAACTATACTCAATTATAAGACAATTTTAAGCTTCTTGTATCCATTGTACTATAACTTGGTCAACATTTGTATGTATATGCACGGATAACTGCACATGTAGTTCGCATATAATAACTTGCCAAAGATACTTTAATCAGTATTTTTCTGATTAATAATTAGACTGAAGAGTCTTTCATGAGTTAAGTTTTGGGCAATTTTTGTGGTTAGAATTTTTAGGGAAAAAAATGTACAATTGTAGGAATTATCAAAAAACAGATTTTGGGGCGCCTGGGTGGCTCAGAGGGTTAAGGCCTCTGCCTTCAGCTCAGGTCATGATCCCAGGGTCCTGGGATCGAGCCCCACATCACGCTCTCTGCTCAGCAGGGAGCCTGTTTCCTCCTCTCTCTGCCCGCGTCTCTGCCTACTTGTGATCTCTCTGTGTCAAATAAATAAATAAAATATTTAAAAAACAAAAACAAAAAAACAGATTTTGCCAATCCATTGAAATGCTAAATAACGAAACACTGAATTTGGGACCTGAATAAACCAGCTAGGTATAGGCACAAAAATTATTCAAGTATAGATGAAAAGATAGTCTTATTATGTCTCTTTTATGGAAAAGATAATGTAGTAGGATGACATGCTATAGACTTGTTGAACATAATGCTACATGTTAGGTTCACATGTTGTGACAAACGTATGAGTCTTGACCTGGTAGACATAATACTGTCTCCCCTAGACAGCAAAGGAAAAGTGCAGAAAATAAATAATTTCTAGGCAGGGCCTGCAGATATATTTGAAGAATTTGGTATTATATTTATAGTCACAAAATGGGAAATCTTCCTAGAGACTGTATGGAAATGTTTATATAAGTATTTATTGCAACCCAGAACTTAGGTACTGTTTTGTGTTAGTATTTTTTTTAATGTAGTTTTCAATAATGTTCTGGTTTGCCTTTAGAAATTATAATTTGAATTATTACAATGTATTAATCACAGACAAGAATATTTAATCCAGGTTGCTTTGATAAAGAAACTGCTGACCTCAATTATTCAAGATGGACTGCATGCCAATGACTGTGTTTGTTGCTCACTAGTGGAATGATGCAAAAGAACTGTTAGACCAGTTGGCCAACAATGTGTTTCCCTTTGGCATGTCACTGTAACAGGGAGGGAAGGAAAAAGGGTGGGATCCTCCCTCCAGCCTTTATGAAAAAACATAACATTTGTCCTCATGGTTTCAACACTGAAAATCACAGTTAATTCTTGATATTTTGACAGTGTCCACACATTGATATTATAGTCAATTTGAAAAAGAAAATAGTACCCACCTTGTTTATTCATTCACTCTCCTTTTGGTACATCTCAATCACTCTGCTACATATATGTATGCCTCTTTTAGCAAAGAAGCACTGTATGTAACTAAGACAATTCACTGTGTTAACATAATGAACAGGCTCTCCAAATGAAGACTGTGCCTTACATAAGGAACAGCCTGTCTTTTAGAATAATGCCTGAAAACCAGGTGTCCAATGATCAGACTGTAAGAAAAGATATTCCAAGGTCCCAGAGAACACTCCATTTACATACAGTGTCTATTTCCACTAAACCCTTTACACTTGCAGAACTACTGATCCTAGCAGCTTTATCAAAAGGTGTCTAAAAGCTGTAATTAAGCTAAACAAAAAATTGTAAAAAAGTTTTCATGACAGAGTATAATATATTCTTTATAAATGCACACAGATGTTCTGCAGAACATACCATATGGTCAGTGAAATTAAAAAGGCTGAAATTATACAAAATATCTCCTTTGACTACAATGGAATAAAATTAGAAATAAATAGAAGTAAATTTGAGAAATTCTCAAATACATGGAACGCAAACAATGCACTCCTAAATAACTAATAGGTCAAGGAAAAAAATTAAAATATTACAAATTATTCCGGAAGGAATAAAGTGGAAAATACAGCACAGCAAAGCTTTTGAGATGCAGGTAAAGCAGTGTTCAGAAGACTATTTATAGTTGTTGGTGCCTATATGAAAAAAGAAGAAAGACTCAAATCAACCTCAGCTTAGTACAGAAGCGCAAACTAAACCTAAAGCAAGCAGAAAAAGAAAATCACAAAGATTAGACATAAATAAGTGAAACAGAGATGAGAAAAACAAGAAACAAAACCAATAAACCAAAAGACAGTTTATTGAAAAAATCACCAAATTCACAAACCATTAGCTAGACTAACCAAGAAAAAATAAGAGAAGACTTATTTAAATGGCAAAATCAGTAATGAAAAAAGAGAAGGAAGCACTACTAACCTTATAGAAACCAAAGGGATTATATGGAATACTTTAATGTAATAATATGAGACACCAACAAATTGAATAAATGAAATAAAATGCTAAGCTCCTAGAAAGACAAAAATTACCAAAACTGACAGGTAGAAATAGAAAATCTTAATAGACTTAATAAAAAAGAGATCAAGTCAATAATTTATTTTAAACTTTAATTTTTATTTTTTTTCCAGTGTTCCAAGATTCATTCCCCATTCCCCACACCCAGTGCTCCACGCTTTAGGGGTCCCCAGTACCCACCACCAGGCTCTCCCATCCCTCTACCCCCCTCCCTCCAAGTCCCTCAGTTTGTTTCTGTGTCCAAAGTCTCTGTTGTTTCATTTCTCTCCCTGAATTACCCGACTTCCCATTTACTTTCCTTCTCCTACTGTCTTCTATATTACCCCTTATGCACCACAAGTAAGTGAAACCATGTGATACTTGACTTTCTCTACTTGGCTTATTTTACTCAGCATAATCTCTTCCAATCCGATCTATAAAGTCAGTACTTTTAAAACTTCCCCAAACAAAAAGCCCAGCCTCAGATGACTTCACTGATAAATTCTACATTTTTATTTTAAAATTTCTTAAAGGTTTTATTTATTTATTTGACACAGAGTGAGAGATAGAGAGAGCACAAGCAGGGAACAGCAAAGGGAGAGGGAAAGCAGGCGCTCCGCTGAGCAGGGAGCCTGAAGCGGGCCTCAATTCCAGGACCTGAGCCAAAGGCAGATGCTTAATGGACTGAGCCACTTAGGCACCCTCTACCACATTTTGAAAGAAGAATTAATATCAACCCTTCACAGACTCTGCCAAGAAGTATCACGGAAGGGACTAATTCTCAACTCACTGTACAAAGCCTGGGAACATCTATCACCTCAATGTGACCCTACAGAAATTCAGACTCAGCCATTTTATCAGAGTACAAAGCACTTTTCTAAACATAACATTTAGTTCTGTTTCACTTCAAAATTTCATTTTTCCTTGCATGAACTAAGGTTAGAAATTTAAAATCTAGGGGCACTTGGATGGTTCAGTTGTTTAAGTGTCCCACTGTGATTTTAGCTCAGGTCATGAACTCAGTGTCCTAAGATCAAGCCCGGCATTGGGCTGTGGGCTCAGGCTCAGTTATCTCACCCTCTTCTTTTAATGCTCCACCCATTTCTAATAAATACATAAATCTTAAAAAAAATAAATTTAAAATCTATGTGCCACAATTACTCTACCATAAAATAGTGGGTTTTTTTTTTTTAAAAAGATTTTATATATTTATTTGAGAGCGAGAGAGCGAGAGCGAGAGAGAGAGAGAAAGAGTGAGGAAAGAGGGAGAAGGAGAATCAGGTTTCCTGTGGGGCTAAATCCCAGGACCCTGGGACAGTGAGCCAAACTGAAGGCAGATGCTTAACCAACTGAGCCACCCAGGCACTCATTTACTGTAAAATAGTTTAATTTATACACTTACTTCATAGAATTCTTAAATAAATGAAATACCTTAAAGGAATTTAGCACATTGCCTCCAGCATTTAGTAAATTCTGAAATATTACCTTATTTCTTAATAACTATCATTTTAATATTCTGTATTGTTTAGTATGAGGCTTGGCATTCTGTGACCTGTATACTTTCACTTTCTGATTTATTCAATGTCAAATTTCTCTGTGATTTTGAATTCAAAAGTTCTGAGACTGCATGCTCATAATTAAAACATATTATGTCAAACTGAATTTGATAATTAGTAGGCACTCCATATTTATTAAAATGTTTGGGGGTTTTTGAATTCACATTTATTATAGGCAGAAAAAATCATTAGGGATTTCTGTCCTCTTACTGTAATCCATATCTGAATAACAACATAATTTAATCCCAAATGTTTATTTTAAATACCTCAGTATTTCACTTTTATTCAAAATTGTAGTAGAGGTTTGAGTCAGAGAAATTAGGCCAGGGGAAAAAATGCATCATGATTGGAATAAAAGAAATAAGACTCTTTATCTGAAGATAATTAATCTTGTACATCCTAAGGAATCATTAAAAAAAGTACTAAGAATAATAAATCAGTTCAGCAAACTTACATGATAAAAGAATAAAAATCAATTGTATTTCTATACCATACTAATGAATAATGTGATATTAAATTTTAAAAAAATTTCATTTACATTAGCACTGAAAAGTAAAATACCTAGTAAAAAATTTAAGAAAGTGCAAAACATGTACTCTGAAAAATAGAAAGCACTGGTCAGAGAAATTAAATAATTCTTAAATAAAAGGAAAGATGCTTCATATTAATATATAGAAGACTTGATGTTGCTAAGATAGCAGTGATCTGTGAATTAATCTAAAGATTTAACACAATCCCTATGAAAACCTACCTACATTTTTGCAGAAACTGACTACTTAATTATAAAATTCATATGGCTATGTAATGGGCCTACAATAGTTGAAACAATATTAAAAATGAGGAACAAAGTTCAAAGATTCACACTTTCTGATTTCAAAACTTTCTACAAAGTTATAATAATTAAGACAGGGTGGCACTGGAATAAAGGCAGAAATATACAGATCAACAGTGCCATGAGAATGTACACACAATCTAAACAGCTAACAAACAAATGAAAAGATGATCAGCATCACTCACCATCAGGAAAATACAAATCAAAACCACAATGAGATACCACCTCACACCTGTTGAAATGGCTAAAATTAACAATTCAGGAAACAATGGATGTTGGTGGGGATATGGAGAAATGGGAACCCTTTTGCCCTGTTGATGGTAATGCAAACTGGTGCAGCTACTCTGAAAACCAGTATGGCACTTCCTCAAAAAGTTAAAAACAGAGCTACCCTTTGTACTATTAGGTATTTATCCAAAGGATACAAAAATGCTGATTCGAAGGGGCACATGCAACCCCAATGTTTATAGCAGCACTACTGACAATAGCTAAATTATAGAAAGAGCTCAAATGTCCGTTGACTAATAAACAGATAAAGAATATGTGGTGTATATCTACAATGGAATATTACCCAGGAATCAAAAAGAATGAAATCTTGCCATCTGCAATGACATGGATAGAACTATAGTTTGTTTTATGCTAAGTGAAATAAGTCAGTCAGAGAAAGAGAAATACCATATGATTGCAATCATATGTGGAATTTAAGAATCAAAACAGATGAATACAGAAGGGAAGAGAAGGAAAAAATAAAATAAGCTGAAAATTGAGAGGGAGGGAAACCAGAAGAGTACATAGATATAGAGAACATAAACACAGAGAACAAACTGAGGAATGGGCTAAATGGGTGATGGGCATTAAGCAGGGCACTTGTTGGGATATGTACTGGGTGTTATATGTGATGAGTAACTGAATTCTACTCCTGAAACCAATACCATATTATGTCACCTAACTTAAATTTAAATTAAAAAAAAAGAATGGACACATAAATTAACAGAAAAGAAATAACCCGCATTTGTGATCGACTGATTTTCCTCAAGGGTGCCAAGAATAATCTTTTCAACAAATGGTGGGGTACAACTGGATACTCACAGGCAAAAGAATAAATGCAGACCTCTTTCTTACACCATCTACTAAAGTTAACTAAAAATGGATCACAGATCCAAATAAATGAGCTAAAACTATAAAACCTTTAAAAGAAAACAAAGGGGTAAATCTTCATTAATTCTGGATGGGGCAATGACTTCTTAGATATAACACCAAAGGTATAAGTGACAAATGAAAAAAATAGATAAATTGGATGCCAGTGAAATTATAAATGTTTATGTTAAAGGATACCATCAATAAAGCAAAAAGACAACTCACAGAAGAGACAAAATATTTGCAGAACATAAATATATGAAACTTGAATCTAGAATGTATAGAGAACTCTTAGAACTCAATAATAGAAAGATAAATAATCCAACTAAAATATAGGCAAGGGACATGAACAGGCATTTCTCCAAAGAAGATATATAAATGGCAAAGAAGCACATGGAGAAGAGAAACTAGTACAGTCATTCATTGCAGGTAAGTAAAATATAAAATGTAAAATTTGGAAAATGGTTTGGCAGATCCTCAACATGTTAAACAGAATCAGCATATGATCCAGAAATTCCACTTCTAGGTATATGCAATGAGAAATGAAAATGGAAATTTATGTCAACATAAAAACTTTACACATGAGTATTCATTAGCAGCATTATTCATAATACTCAAAAATGTAAACAACCCAAATACCCATCAACAGATGAATGGATAAATAAAATGTGGTATGTCCAAATAATGAAATATTATTTTGCCATAGAAAGGGATGGAGTATTGATAGATGCTACAATAAGGATGAACCATTTACAAAAGGACCATATATTAAATGATTTCATTTATATGAAATTTTCATAGGCAAATCCAAAGAGACAGGACATAGATGACTAGTGCTAGGGGCTTGGGGTCAGTGAAAAGTGAATGCCAATGGTCACTTCTAGGATGATGAAAATGTTCTAAATTGATTGTGGTGATAGGTATACAACTCTGAATATATTTGAAAAAACACATTTTAAAATGAATTGTATGGTATGCTAATTATATCTTAATTTTTAAAAGCAGCTCTCATACAACTCTGTATGGATTATGCCTTATTTTACTGAAATAATTTTAGATGATGCTTATACCATCTAAGAGGACAAGGAAAGAAAGTGAGGTGAAAATTTCAATATGCCAAGTTCCAACTGATCTGGATATAAGAAAATTCTCATTTGGTGAAAGTGAGGTCAATTCCTTGACGTGTGTAAATATGCATTTGTAAGAATGCTTGTAGATACCATCAGCTCTGAAATGCATGGTGCTTGGTGGCAGTATTGCTATTATGCTATTTGATTTGATCAGATCCTTGCTCTATGCAATACTCATATAAGACAGCAAGATAAAACTCCAAGCAGTAACTTAAAAAATATTGTCAACTGGTACTGGCTACAACAATCCTAAAGATTCATTTGGATGGCTCTTTTCTCAACACAGAGAAAATTACAAGAGCTACTAATAGCCGCATGCAACCTCCCCCTCAATAGAGTGAAAACAAAAATCATGGCCAGATAATATGAGTGAAAATCAAAAGATGCAAAATTAAAAGATATAAAAGATGCAAAAGTTTTCATTAAAAGAGGCAACTTTTTTTTAAAGGTAGACTAAAAATACAAAAAGCATTTCACTACAATCCTAGGACTAGCAGGGTAATAAGCAAATTCCTCATCAAGTGAAAGTCTAAGAGATCCATGGATTTGGCAAGTCCTGTATGCTTGTGTAAAGGGATGAGGAGCTCAATTAATCTCATATCCTAACAGCCACTGTAAGGTCCCCTACACACTTAATAGAAACACTCGTGCTACAGGCCTATACTCTCATTTCATCCTCATGAAAGCCCTGTGGAATCTAGTATTCTAAGCCCTTTGGTCTTGAATGATCAAATTAGATAGTCAATTGTGATTTATAAATTCAGTCAACATGAAGCCAGACAGTATAAAGAAATCTTTTACAGTTTTGATATTATTAAAAAATATTTGACACTAACATTATTTATATATTCACTGATATATTACATTTAAAAAATGCTACATCTCATAAAATGTGGATTTCCTTCACAAGTTAATAACATTAATTGTGGGGGGCACCTGGGTGGCTGAGTCAGTTAAGCACCTAACTCTGTTTTGGCTCAGGTCATGATCTCAGGGTTGTGAGAGCAAGTCCTGCATTGAGCTCCATGCTCAGCAATCTCCCTCTGCCTTTTCCCTGCATATGCACTTTCTCTAAGTAAGTAAAATCTTAATAATAAAATAAAATAAAGTAAAAATAAATTGGAAAATTGGTCTTCAGGTCTATCAGTCTCATTTATTCTCTTGGATAGATCCTGTTTATAACTTCCTGTATTTGGAAAAAGATTGTTCACTACATCATAAGTCTTTAAAAATATAACTTGAAAATATAAGTATTTTCCTTAGTATATATTAAATTAAAAAATAAGTATCTACACAGAATATAAATCTAACAGGGATTAGACCCAAAACTCTTCACCAATAGTCCAAATGTCAAATAAAGATATTTTATAACTCTACTAATAGGTTAGATTCTATTAAGCCTCTGGAAAACACCACCTTAAAAATATGGATACATGTAAGTTTGTAGGTTTTTATAAGCTTATAAATTTGTCCAAGCCTATAGCATGCAAAATACCAACAGTGAATCCTAATGTAAACTATGGCCTCTGAGTAATAATGATACATCAATGTAGGTTATCAATTGTAATGAAGGCAGTTCTCTGATTAGTGATGCTGATGACAGGAACTATATATATGTGTGTGAGCAGAGGGTATATAGGAAACCTCTGCATCTTTGGCTGAATTTTGCTGTGAACCTACTAGAACTGCTCTAAAATATAAAGTCTATTTTTAAAAAATGGAGTTCTCACTGGAAGGGAAGAATTTAATAGACACCTTTAAAAAGTAAATTCAAATTCTTACTAAAAATATTTTTTAAAAAAGGAAAACAGTAAAGAAGTATTTAATAATTTATCATTCCTTTCCTTTTCTCATAAGAGCCCTTTAGAAAGTTTTTCACCAAAATACGGAACTGGAGAGGTGTATTAAGACTGTCAGGTCCAGGGCACCTGGGTGGCTCAGTTGGTTAAGTTACTGCCTTCTGCTCAGGTCTTGACTCCAGGGGCTTGTGATCCAGCCCTGGGTCAGGCTCCCTTCCCCTTCTGCCTTTCCCCACCGCCCTCCGCCCCCCAGGTTTGTGCTCACTCTCCTTCTTATTTACTTCCTCTCTCTCTCAAAGAAATAAATAAAATCTTTTAAAAAAAGTGTCATGTCCAAAGTCAGAGCTATTTGAGTTCATTAATAACACTAAAACAAAAATACATACATATAAATAAATGATGAAAACAGCAAACACTATCTAAAAATGAACCATGACACCCAAGCAGTTGGTATAAAAGACAGCGCTAACATGTGCCCAGAATCTCATTCTCCTGATTCACCTGGTGCTACAGGTGGCAAAATGGCAGAGAAGAACCCAACCACTGAGGCATTCACGGAGGGCCTCATGAGGGTCATGTTTCCAGGGCAGGGATAAGGCATGCCTTGTGTGGCCCCTGCACAAAGGCGAACTGTACAGCAGGAGGGAAATAGCCAGTGAGAGAAAACTATAGGTGGCCTAAAGAATTTGAAATAAATCATTCTCAAAGTTGAAAATGCTAATATATAAGAATTACCTAAAAGATGACTGTAAGACACATAAGACAATTTTTCATTTTCATTTGGTTCCAAAATAAAGTTTTAAAAAATGGTTCTGTTATTTACTCCTCCTTTTCTGCTTTTTGAAGGAAATATTAAATTCTTTTAAAGGGATGTTCTATTTAATAAAAAAGGAGCTTTGTATTAACTTAAAAAAAACTTTTATTTTTAGTTCCAGGTAATAAACATCTAGCTACCTAAGGACCAAAGTCCTACCATAATAATATAAACATGACCAAAATCTTAAAAATTTACCAACTCCTGGATGAAAAATATTTTTAAGGAGTTGTTACTCCAATGGACCAGTTTTAAATCCAATGACACAGCAGAAATAAGAAAATAGAATCTCCTCACCCTCTGAGCATAGTGAATGGACCCCCTGCCACGCTTTGACTAGGCAGGCTGTTGGTCTGCTGACCTCTATGAGGCTCCAGGTCTGCCTCTAGTACTAGTGCAAGCTTTCAGCCTGAAAAATGTTGGGAAGATAAAGGTAAGTCTTAAAATTACTACTAAGAATTGGACTATGGGCGCCTGGGTGGCTCAGTGGGTTAAAGCCTCTGCCTTCAGCTCAGGTCATGATCTCAGGGTCCTGGGACTGAGGCCAGCATCTGACTCTCTGCTCGGCAGGGAGCCTGCTTCCTCCTCTCCTCTGCCTGCCTCTCTGCCTACTTGTGATATCTCTCTCTCTCTGTCAAATAAATAAATAAAATCTTTAAAAAAATTGGACTATTAACATTTTCCTATTTGACTCTGAAGTATTAAAAATAAAGTATAATACTTAAAAGAATAACCTATTTTTAGAGTCCTATAGCACTAATTTTCTTTCTTAAATGTTTTGCAGGAAATACATCTTAAAAACCTCTTTAAATTATATCTTAAAATAGCTAATTGTGCTATTTGTGGCATTAACTCTAATTTTTTTTTATTGGTTATAGGTTTAAAGGTAATGAACAACTTTCAACCTATATGGAACAAGTGAGTCTTTCTACAATATCATTCCAAATTATAGCAAATTTTATAATTGAAGATCTGTTCTCTGTAAGTTACTGTGCCATATCCATAGTTCCTGTTCTTAAGGAGCTAGCAATCTCCAAAGAAGAAATACAGAGGAAACCTCAGGAACAGTTCTTACATTAGAAGAATATGACAGATGCTATATGAGACACTAATTTTAAAAAGCAATCAAATAAGCAAGCAAGCAAACAAACAAAAAAAAAACGGTGAAGTTTCAAACACTGGAGAGAGTCCATCCAGCTGGAAAGAATCAGGACAGACATCATGAGGAAATGGAATTTGAGAGATCTTAAGTGAAGAGTTAAGACATTCCAGGCAGAGTGAGGGGGGAAATACCAAAAATATTGAGTTGGTTCATTAACTAGGCCACAGAATAAGTAAAAGAGCAACAGAAATACACTTGGAAAAGGTCAGTATGAGGGGATCATACCTTGCGCACTAAGAAGCATTGCCTATAGTTGTACGCTATAAGGAACTACCTAAGGATTGTGAGCTGATGTATAAACAAACCTAGGGTCCCTATAAAATGGATGTATCTTGCTTGAGTTGTGGTTAATACTTTGGACTCTGTACATTCATTCAACAGAATACTAAGAGGAGGAACACCCCAAAAGAGAAGAATCAGAGACTATGGCCTCTGCCACAGACCTATGGATATGGATATAAGCAAGATGATAGCCAAAGCTATGTTTCTGAGATTTGTTATCAGGGCTGTGGCAACACCAGTGTTAAGATACAAAATGGTTTGAAAAACCAAAAACCAAAAACAAAAAACTAAAGACAGGACCTAGAAGTGAGCAGGTAACCAGTGGAAGGTACCACAATGGCTTAGACAAGGAGTAAAAATGTAGCAGTGAAAATAGAAAAGGAAAGGAACTAAGAAGGTATTCTGGAGGGACAGTCTATAAAGGCTTAGGGACTTATCTGTCACTTATAATTTGGTATGCCATGTTAACCAGATTCCTCCAATCACCAGGAATAAGGCGTAAATTTGTTAGAGTTGAAATGTTCCATGGCTGACCTGTTTCTAAGAGATGAGAGAGCTGACAGAGTTTCAAAACTAACCCCTATATAAAGGTTTTCCTTTGTCTGTTTTAAAGATATTTGGTTTTATATGTTGGGAAGAATAAAATGAGGTATGTGGGCAGCATGGGCCACTCTCACCACATCATGTCCTATGTCTTTACACGTGCCATCGGGAAGGAGCAACTCTGATGCACAGAGGTTTAGTTATCCAGACTTCATGTATCAGGTTAAGGAACAAGGACTCCTGGAGAACTGCACTTGGAATTACCCAGGGGTTGAGTGAATCTAGGTTTTGTGGCTTTCCAAGAGCCTCTCTGCTTTAATGTTTTATTTTGAAATATTTTCAGACTCATGCTATTGACCTAGATTTGTAAACGGTAGCCCTTTGATCATATTTGCTTTGTCACCTTTTCTAAACATATATGCATATTCATATTACTGTTGTTGTGGTTGTTGGTTATTATTTTCATCTTGCTGAATCAGAGAATGATTTCATGGTCATCCTGGTCATTTAGTTAAAAAAATTTTTTTAAAGCAGTTATAGGCCATAGCAAAATTGAACGAAAAGTGCAGGTTTTCTATATATATGCCCCACCCCTACACATGCATAGCTTCCCCTATTATCAGCATTCCCCCAACACAGTGGTTTATTATAATTGATGAACCCATATCAACACATCATAATTGCCCAAAGTCCACAGCTTACAATATAGTTCACTCATGCTGTTATATATTCTCTGGGTTTAGAAAAATGTATAATGAGTGATATCTATCCATCATTATAGTATTACACAGATTATTTTCACTGCCTACAAATTCTTTGTGCTTTTCTTAGTTATCCTTCCTCTCCCTTCCACAACTGTGGCAACCACTGATCTTTTCACTGTCTCCCTAGTTTTGTCTCCTCCAGAACGCCATATAGCTAAAATCATATAGTATGTAGCCTTTTCAGGTTGGCTACTTTGATTTAGTCATATGCATTTAAGGTTCATCCACGTCTTTTTATGGCCTGATAAGTGAACTTCCTTTCTATGTTGAATAATATTCTATTTTCTGGATGTACTATATACTTTATTCACCTATGAAGAGCATCTCAATTGCTTTTAAGTTTTGGCAATTATGAATAAAGTTGCTGTAAACATCTATGAGCAGATGTTTATGTGGATATAAGTTTTCAATTACTTTGGGTAATACTAAGGAGCACAACTGCTGGACTGGATGGTAAGAGTGTTTTTATTTTTAAAATTAATTCATTATATTTTATTTATTTGAGTGAGAGAGAGTACAGAGGGAAAGGGATAGGAAAAAGCAGACTCGTTGCTGAGCAGAGCGCCCAGGACCTGAGATCATGACCTGAGCCAAAGGCAGATGCTGAGCTGACTGAGCCACCCAGACACCCCTAATTTTTATTAATTTTTAAAAAGATTTTATCTATTTATTTACTTGAGAAAGAGAGAAATAAGAGGTACAATTGGGGGGAATGGCAGAAGGGGAGGAAGAGGGGATAAGCAGACTCCATGCTGAGTGAGGAGTCTGACACAGGGCTCAGTCTCATGGTCCCAAGATCATGACCTAGCTGAAATCAAGAGAAAGATGCTCAACTAACTGAGCCACGTAAGTGGCCTCAAGATTTTTATTTTTGTAAGAAATTACCAAAGCATTTTGTAAGAAATTCCACAGAAGCCATGCCATGCTGCATTCCTACCAGCAATGAATGAGAGTTCTTGTTGCTCCATAGCCTTTCTTGTTCTAGATTTTGGCCATTCCAATAGGTGTGTAGTGCTGTCCCACTGTGGTTTTAATTTGCATTTTCCTGAAGACATATGAGGTAGATTGCCATCTGTGTATTTTCTCTGATGAGGTGTCTATTACAGTCTTTAGCCGATCTCTTTATTGGGTTTTCTTATTATTGAATTATAAGAATTCTTTGCACACTTTATTTTTTAATGTAAATTTTGTTAGTTACCATACAGTGCAATATTAGTTTCTAGAGTAGAATTCAGTGATTTATCACTTATATACAACACCCAGGGCTCATTACAAGTGCCCTCTTTAATACCCACCACCTATCTAGCCCATCCTTCACCAGTTTCCCCCCATCAACCCTCAGTTTGTTCTTTATCATTAAGAGTCACTTATGATTTATTTCCCTCTCTTTTTTGCTTTTCCCCCTTCCTATATGTTCATTTGTTCTCTTTCTTAAATTCCACATATGAGTGAGATCATATGGTATTTGTCTTTCTCTGACTTATTTCAGTTAGCACAATACACTCTAGCTCCACCTACATTACTACATATGGCAAGACTTCATTTTTACTGATGATTACACAATATTCCATGTATGTAAATATTACATCATTATTCATTCATCAGTTGATGGACATTTGGGCTCTCTCCATAGTTTGGCTCTTGTTGATAATGCTGCCATAAACACTAGGGTGCATGTATCAATTTGAATCTGTATTTTTGTATCCTTGGGATAAATACCATAGCAGTGCAATTGCTGGATCACAGAGTAGTTCTATTTTTAACTTTTTGAGGAAACTCCAAACTGTTCTCCAGATATATGCTTTATACTTTTCACAAAGATTAACCTGAAAAGGTCATAAACTTAAATGTTAAATATAAAACTATAAAACTCCAAGAAGATAATACAGGGGAAAACCTAAATGGTCTTGAATATGGCAATAACTTCTTAGATAAAACATCAAAGGCATGATCCATGAACAAAATAATTGACAAATTCTGGACTTGGTTAAAAATAAAAACTTCTGGGGGGCATCTGGGTGGCTCAGTTGGTTAAGTGACTGCCTTTGGCTCAGGTCATGATCCCAGAGTCCCAGGATCAAGACCCACATTGGGCTCCCTGCTCAGCGGGAAGTCTGCTTCTCCCTCTCTAACATCCCCTGCTTGTGTTCCCTCTCTAGCTGTGCTTCTCTCTGTCAAACAAGTAAATAAAATATTTAAAATAAGTAAATAAAAAAATAAAAATAAAAACTTCTGTTTTGTGTAAAACAATACCAAGAGAATGAGAAGACAAGCCACAGACTGGGAGAAATTATTTATAAAATACACATGTGATAAAGGACTATTACCCAAAATATACAATGAACTCCTTAAGATCTATTCTATTATCTCTACCATGTTCTTCCCTGGGGGAAGGTCAATGCTGGTGATGGATTTGGCTTGATGGGAGCATTGCACACAGGACTGAGTTTCATCCACCACAACCAAGAGCAGCTGGACCCACCCTAGCTTAGCAGATCCACCTTGTTGAGCCTTACCAACAAATTCACGGCAGCTCCAAAGAGCAATAAAAGCAAATGACCTGGCCAGACTGAGTGTTCTGGGAGACTGACTCATTTTGGCCTCCAAGTGTTAATGCATATAAAGAATCTATTAAGACAAGTAAGCTCTCATCAAAAGTTCCTATCGTAGGTCTCCCTTATCCATGGGGGGAATACGATACATTCTGGGATGCCTGAAACCAGATATTTCCAAACTCTATATATGCTATGTTTTCCCCCTACATACATACCTAGATAAAGTTTAATTTATAAATTAGGCACAGTAAGAGATTAATAATAATGACTAATAATAAGGCAGAGTAATTATACCAGTATACTGTAATAAAAGTTATGTGAATGTAGTCTTTTTCTCTCAAAATGTTATTATACAGTATTCATCCATTTTGTGATGCTGTAGGATGGTAAAATGCCTCCGTGATGAGATGAAGTGAGGAAAGTATTGTGATATAGTATTAGACTGCTACTCCCTGCTGACAATCAGTCAGGAAGTAGATCACCTGCTTCCTGATGAGGGCTTTCTGTGAGTAACTAAAACCACAGAAAGTAAAACGACAGTATAACTGCATGGACTACTGCTATTACCATTGCTACTGTTGTTTCTATTTGGTTCCTGACATTGGTGAAGATAGGAGAACTTCAATGTCCAATCAACACCTTTATTTAGTGACTTCTTTGGCCAGTCTAGCTTCTCTTGTGGTGAACTCATACATACCCATCTACAGAAATTCATTCTTGAAAACCAGTTCAAATTATTCTAGAAGTTAACAACCACTGAAATAGTTTGCTAACTTCACAAAGAAGTACCAATATTTTTAGTGGGAAGCACTACATATCGATTTACAAGCGTCAACTTTAGGTATCAAAATTTGAGAGCTTTCTCTAGATAAAACTCCCAATTCTACCCTATCTCCATCCCAACACTTGAAAAAAACAGAGACAACATCCAAACTGATATTCTTGGTATTATTTATTATCCAATAAACTATCAACCAAATTGAAGTGTTATAGGGTTAGAGATGACATGGTAAGACTGAGGAAGAAAGGAGCAGAAAAACACACCAAAAAGTGGCTTCCCATGAAGACTCAGCTGGAGAAAGAGGCAAACAAATCCAGAATGGGAAGGCCAGAGGAATCAAGGGGTTGAGCCTTTCTTGATATCTTACTAACTTGTCTTCACTGTTTGGAAGCATCTGTGAAACCTCTATTTGGGATCAGTGTTCCAGTGGAGCCCAAAATAAAATTCTCTTATGACACCACTCACTTGTAGTTCACTAATGCATTATTCTCTCCCTCACTAGACAATTAGGTAGGCCCCTATGTATCCTATAGAGAACAGCTGTCCCATGAATATTTGCTTGACCTTTTACATGTGAATGAAAAGCAAAGGCATCAGTAGGACATGGTATCCTCTAGAAGTAATGAGCAATTTAAGCTTGAGGAGACTAAGACTCATAAAGAGTAAAATGAAAGAGGGCCACAATGTCAATTGAAGGGTGACCTGGGTGTTAGAATAAACAGAAAAATGAAAATTTCAAATGGTGTAAGTGAATACTGGATGGAGCTGCAAATTTTAGGTGCCACAGTAACATGGAGGGGCATCAGCAACAGGAGAAGAAAAATACATGCTTTAGATATAAATATCTTCATGCAAATTCATGTTGTATGTTACATAACTATGAACTGAGTACTCACATTAAAAGTAACAGATGTTAGAACATAAAGAATCACCTCAAAATATTTATCTACTCCAAGGAGAGTAACATACGACCAATGTTGGTTTTGCATTACATTAAAAGTGACATTGTCATCCATTTGTAATTACTGTTCAAAGGAAGGCAGATCACTGTAATACCTAAAATGCAATTAATACATTAAGGATGAAGAATAGTTTGATATAGTCCCACTTGATATTTGCTTTTGCTGTTTGTGCTTCTGGTGTCACATACCAAAAAAATCAGTGTTAAGACCAAACTGAGAAGTAGTTACCCTATGTTTCCTTCTAGGAGTCTTATGGTGTCAGGTCTTTGATATATATTGAGTTCATTTTTGTGAGAAGTATATGATAGGGGTCCAATTACACTTTTCTGCATGTGTTAATCCAGTTTCCCTAACATTTTTTGAAGAGATCTGCCAAACCTAAAAGCTTCTGCACAATTAAAGAAACAATCAACAAAAGGCAATCTATAGAATGGAAGAAAATTGAAGAGAGGCAAGATGGCGGAGGAGTAGAGGACCCTACTTCAACCTGAATTTAGCTGGATATCGACCAAACCAATTCTGAACACCTATGAAATCAGCCTGAGATATAAGAATATATATCTGGATCTCAACCAAGCAGAAAATCTCCAGTAGTTGCAAGGTATGAAGGGCAGGCAGAGTGGTGATTCTATGGGCAGATATTGGAAGCTAAACATAAGAGGGAGGGAGCTGCCAAAAGCTGGCCCTGAAGCACAAAACCCACCCACACTAGGGATCAGACACAGACTCACAGACTGTAGGGGCAGGGAAAGGACTTTAGTGCAGCCTCCAGATAGGATCAAGGAGCTGCGGATTCACTAGAGAACCAGGGGCAGCTCACCATTTTACAAACATAAAGGTCAGGGACACACCCCAGTCCTAGGATTGACCTCTGGGAGAGTTGCTGTGGGGCGCACCCCTGAGGGAGGCTGTGGTTTTTAGCAGTAAAGACAAACAAGGAGACTGTGTCCTGGAGAACCCAGTGAAGAGTAGTCTACAATTTGCTTGCTCTGGGTCAGAGGTTTTGGTGTTGTCATTTCTGCTCTGACTGTCAGAAGAAAGAAAAGAGACATGGAAAGCAGTTAGAGAACAAAAGCTCAAAAACCGGTGTCCACTATGCCTCCACCCCCACTCCCCACAGGGGTCAGGGCCATTCTGCCCAAGCAGGGTTGCATAAGTAACAGCACAGCAGGTTCTGTCCCCAGAAGACAGGCTGGAAGAACAAGAGGACAAACAAACCTAGGGTCCCTATAAAATGGATGTATCTTGCTTGAGTTGTGGTTAATACTTTGGACTCTGTACATTCATTCAACAGAATACTAAGAGGAGGAACACCCCAAAAGAGAAGAATCAGAGACTATGGCCTCTGCCACAGACCTATGGATATGGATATAAGCAAGATGATAGAGAGAGACTTCAGAGTAGCAAATATGAAGTCGATATCTAGGTTTTTTTTTTTTTTTTTAAAGATTTTATTTATTTGACAAAGAGAAACACAGCGAGACAGGGAACACAAGCAGGGGGAGTGAGAGAGGGAGAAGCAGGCTTCCCGCCGAGCAGGAAGCCCGATGCGGGGCTCGATCCCAGGTCTCCGGGATCATGACCTGAGCCGAAGGCAGTCGCTTAACCAACTGAGCCACCCAGGCGCCTGATATCTAGATTTGAGAAAAATATTAGTGACAATATAGAATCTCTAAGGGCAGAAATGAGATTTAATCAGGTTGAACTTAAAAATGCTAGAATGAGATGCAGTCTAAACTGGATATCCTGACAGCCAGGGTAAATGAGGGAGAAGAATGAATAAGTGAGCTGGATGATAAGATGACAGAAAAGAATGAACAGGAGGAGGCCTGGGATAAACACCTAACGTCCCAAGAGATCAGAATGACAGAGATTAAACATAAAATGTTCCAGTGTCAGAATTACTGGGATCCCTGAGGGGGTGGAGAGGGGAGAAAGGACTAGAAGATATGTTTGAGCAAACTGTAGGTGAGAACCTCCCTAATCTGGGGAAGGAAACAAGCATTCCTGTTCAAGAGGACTCCTCTCAAGATCAATAAGAACAGACCGATGCCATGAAATATAATAATAAAATCTGCAAATCTTCAAACCAAGGAAGCAAACCTTAAAGCAGCTAGGTGGGAAGTGATTTCTTACCTACAGAGGGAGGAACATCAGAATAATGTCAGACCTGTCCACACAGACCAGAAAGGAATGGCAAGACATATTCAGGTACCATATGAGATGTATATGCTAGTCAAGGATACTTTATCTAGCAAGGCTGTCATTCAGAATGAATGGAAAGACAAGGAATTTTCAGGACCAGCAGAAACTGAAAGAATATGTGACCACCAAGCTAGCCCTGCAAGAAATATTAAGGGGATTTTATAAAAGAAGAGAGGCCCCAAGAATAATACAGAATGGAAATTTACAGAGATAATCTATAGAAACAGGGACTTCACAGGCAACAGGATGGCACTAAAAATCATATCTTTCAATAGTCACTCTCAAAGTGAACAGTCTAAATGCTACTATGAAGCAGCACAGAGGTGCAGACTGGATAAAAAGACACAACCCATCCATCTGCTATCTACAAGAGACTGATGTTGAACCTAAAGATACATTCAAACTGAAAGTGAGGGGATGGAGAATGATTTTTCATGCCAACAAGCCTCAAAAGAAAGCTGGAGTAGCCATTCTCATATCAGACATATTAATTTTAAGCTAGACTGTAGTAAGAGATGCAGAGGGACACTATATCATACTTAAAGGGTCTATCAAAAAGAAGACCTAATAATTGTAACTATCTATGCCCCCAACATGGTAGCAGCCAACTAACTATATTAGCCAACTATTAACCAAAATTAAAAGTCATATTGATAATAATACTTCAATAATAGGAGACCTCAACACTCCACTCTTAGCAATAATCAGATCATCTAAACAGAAGATCAACAAAGAAATGAGATTTGAACGACACACTGGACCAGATGGATCTCATAGATCTATACAGAACATTCCAATCTAAAACAACAGAGTACTCATTCTTCTCGAGTGCACATGGAACTTTCTCCAGAACAGATCACATGCTGTGTCACAAATCAGGTTTATACCAAAAGATTGAGATTATTCCCTGCATATTTTCAGACCACAATGCTTTGAAACTGGAACTCAAGCATAAGAAAAAAAATGGAAGAAACTTAAATGCTTGGTAGCTAAAGAACATGCAAAAGAATGTTTGGGTCAACCAGGAAATCAAAGAAGAACGTAACCAGTTTCATAGAAACCAATGAGAATGAAAACACATTGATCCAAAACCTATGGCATACAGCAAAGGCGGTTCTAAGGGGGAAATATATAGCTATCCAAGCCTCACTCAAAAAAGAAGAAAAATCCCCAATGCACAAGCTAATCTTACACCTAAAGAAACTGGAGAAAGAACAGCGAATAAAACCTAAACCAAGCTGGAGAAGCGAAATAATAAAAATTAGAGCATTAGAGCAGAGATCAATGAAATAGAAACCAGAAAAACAGTAGAGCAGATCAACAAAACTTGAAGTTGGATCTCTGAAGAATTAATAATATTGATAAACCTCTGGCCACACTTAGCCAAAAGAAAAGAGAAAGGACCCAAATTTATAAAATTATGAATGAAAGGGGAGAGAACATGACTAACACCAAGGCAACAATACAATTATTAGAAATCATTATCAGCAACCATATGCCAATAAATTAAGCAACATGGAAGAAACGGAGGTCTTCCTTGAAATTTATAGATGACCAAGACTGAAACAGGAGAAAACTGACAACCTGAATAGACCAATAACCAGTAAATGAAATTGAAACAGTAATCAAAAACCTCCCAAAAAACAAGAGTACAGGGCCAGATTGATTCTCAGGGCACTTCTACAAAACATTTAAAGAAGAATTCTTCTGAAGCTATTTCAAAACAATAGAAAGAAAAGGAGAATTTTCAAACTCATTCTATGAGATCAGCATTACCTTGATCCTAAAACCAGGCAAAGACGCCATCAGAAAGGAGAATTTCAGACCAATATCCCTGATGAAGATGGGTATCAAAATACTCAACAAGATCCTAGCCAATAGGATCCAACAGTATATTAAAAGGATTCTCCATCATGAACAGGTGGGATTTATTCCTGGGATGCAAGGATGGTTCAACATTTGCAAATCAACCGATGTGCAAGAGGACATTACTAAAAGAAAACAGAAGAACCATGTGATCCTTTCAACTGGTGCAGAAAAAGCAAATGACAAAACACAGCATCCTTTCCTGATTAAAACTCTTCAGAGCATAGGGATAGAGGGACCAATCCACAATTTTACAAAAGCCATCTGTCAAAAGCCCACAGTGAATATCCTTCTCAATGGGAGCACAACAAGGTCAGGTGCCTAACAAGGGCACCCATTCTCACCACTGTTGTTCAATATAGTACTCGAAGTCCTAGCCTCAGCAATCAGACAACAAAAAGAAATAAAAGGTATTCAAACTGGCAGTGAAGAAGTCAAATTCTCTCTCTTTGCAGATGACACGAACTTTATGTGGAAAACCTAAAAGACTCTGCCCCCAAATTATTAGAACTCATACAGCAATTCAGGAATATCGTGGGATACAAAATCAATGCACAGAAATCAGTTGCTTTCCTATACACTAACAATGTAACTGTAGAAAGAGAAATCAGGGAATTGATTATTAGAACTCATACAGCAATTCAGGAATATCGTGGGATACAAAATCAATGCACAGAAATCAGTTGCTTTCCTATACACTAACAATGTAACTGTAGAAAGAGAAATCAGGGAATTGGTTCCATTTACAAGAGCAAGAAAAACCATAACACATATAGGACTAAGCCTAACCAAAGAGGTAAAGGATCTATATTCTAGGAACTACAGAACACTCCTGAAAGAAACTGAGGAACGCACAAAAAAATGCAAAAATATTTCATGCTAATAGGTTGAAAGAATGAACATTGTTAAAAAGTCTATGCTGCCCAGTTCAATCTACATTTTCAATGTTAACCCTATTAAAATAAAACTGGCATTTTTCAAAGTGCTGGAACAAACAATCCTCAAATTTGTATAGAACCAGAAAAGACCCAGAATCATCAAGGAAGTGTTGAAAATGAAAAACAAAGTTGCAGGCATTACGTTGCTTGATTTCATGCTACATTACAAAGTTGTGGTGACCAAGACAGCATGGCATTGGCACAAAAGCAGATACAAAGATCAGTGGAACAGAATAGAAAACAGAGAAATGGACTCTCAACGCTACAGTCAAATAATTTCAACAAAGCAGGAAAAAAATATCCAATGGAAAAAGGACAGTCTCTTCAATAAATGGTGCTGAGAAAATTGGACAGCTATATACAGAAGAATGAAGCTGGACCATTCTCTTGCACCTTCACACAGATAAACTCAAAACAGATGAAAGACCTCAATGTGAGACAGGAATCCATCAAAATTCCAGAGGAGAACATAGGCATTAACCTCTTTGACATTGGCCACAGCAATTGGCCACACACTTCTTTCATGACAAGTCTCCAAAGGTAAGGGAAGCAAAACAAAAATGAACTTCTGGGCCTTCATCAAGTTAAAAAGCTTCTGCACAGCAAAGGAAACAGTCAACAAAACAAAGACGGAACCCATGGAATGGGGGAAAATATTTGCAAATGGCATTACTGACAAAGAGCTGATATGCAAGAACTATAAAGAACTTCTCAAACTCAACATTCAAAAAACAAATAATCAAGTCAAGAAATGGGCAGAAGACATGAACAGACACTTCTCAAGAGAAGACGTACTAATGGCTAACAGACACATGGCAAAATGTTCAACATCATTAGCCATCAGGAAAATTCAAATCAAAACTACACTGAGATACCACTTTACATGGAAAAAACTAACAAAATAGGAAACAATAAATATTGGCAAGGATGCAGTTAAAGGGGAACCCTCTTTCATTGTTGGTAGGAAGGCAAGCTGGTACAGCCATTTTAGAAAACAGTATGGAGGTTCCTCTAAAAGTTTACAATAAAGCTACCCTATGACGCAGCAACTGCACTACTGGGTATTTACCTTAAAGATACAGATGTAGTGAAAAGAAAGGGCAATGTTCACAGCAGCAATGTCCACAACAGCCAAACTGCAGAAGAAGCCGAGATGCCCTTCAACTGATGAATGGATAAGGAAAATGTGGTTCATATATAAAATGAAATATTACTCAGCAATCAGAAAGGATGAATACCCACCATTTGCATTCACATGGCTGGAACTGGAGGGGATTATGCTAAGTGAAATAAGTCAGTTAGAAAAGACAACGATCATATGATTTCACTCATATGGAGGATATTAGGGAAAGGAAAGGAAAACTGAAGGGGGGAAATCAAAGGGGCAGATGAACCACAGAGACTATGAACTCTGGGAAACATCTGAGGTTTTCATAGGGGAGGGGGAAGGACAAGGGGGTAACCCAGTGATGGGTATTAAGGAGAGTACATGTTGTAATGAGCACTGGGTGTTATAGGAAAATAATGAATCATGGAACATTATATCAAAAACTAAAGATGTACTGTATGGTGACTAACATAGCATAATAAAAAAAGAATGCCAGAAGATTTTAGCAAAATAAATACTAAATGAGGAGTTAATACCCAAAATACATAAATGACAATAACTTAACAACAGCAACACTTGATTAAAAATGGGCAGAGAAACTAAATAAAAACTTTTCCAAAGAAGACATCTAAATAGCCAACAGGTATTCAACATCTCAAGATTCTCAACATCACTAATCATTGGAGAAATGCAACTCAAATATGAAAATGACGTATCACTTCATACATGGTTATCATTAAGATAAAGATAACAAGTATTGTTGAGGATTTGGAAAAAAGGGAATCCTTGTACACTGCTGGGTAAAAATGCAAACTGGTTCAGACACTATAGAAAAGAACATGGAGGTTCCTCTAAAAAATTAAAAATAAAGCTGCCTTATGAATCAGTAATTCTGCTTCTGAGTATATACCCAAATGAAATTTTTAAAAAAAAGGATACTGAAGAAATAAATGCAACTGCATGTTTCTTGCAACATAATTCACAAAAGCCATGGTATAGAAACAATGTAAGTGCGCTAAGATAGATGGACACATAGACATGAGATGTATATGATATATATATACCACATATATATGAGATGTATATATGATATGTATAATGATATGCATCAATATATAATGCTAAATCTATCAATTTATATCACACAGATAAATATTATTTAGTCATGAGAAGGGAAATCCTACCATTTGTGACAATGATGGATGAACCTTGAGGGCAATATGCTGAGCGAGATAAGTCAGAGAAAGAAAATACCGTAAGATAACATCTATATATAGAATCTAAAAACAACCCAAACTCTCTAATAGCAGATTGTGAAATAGTGGTTCCAAGGGGTTTGTGGGTAGAGAAATAGAAGAGATATTGTGTAGGGGTACAAACTTGCAATGAATAGTAAATAAGTCCTAGAGATCTAATGCATAGTATAGTGAATACAGACAACAATATTGTATTATGATCATGAAACTTACTAAGAGACTAGCTCTTAATTATTCCAACCACCAAAAAGAAAGGATCGCCATGTGGGGTGATACCATCAAAATCATGATCAGAATACAAATATATAAATGTATCAACATGTTGTATGTCTTAAATTGACAAATATATTTAAATTAAAAAAGGATGAAAAATAGGGACTAAGAACTGCACTATTTCCAGAGACTTCCTCTTAACCAATGGTCCTTTTATAGGTTTTTTTAAAAAACTCAATTATGCATACTTAACCTTGTGGGTCATATATTCAGCCCAGTCGTTCACACATGCTGGTCTCCCAAAATTGCTTTCTTAGCTCCACCAGTTCTTTTTTCCCTTAGTATTTATTCTAATAGTTATTCAACACATGTTAGGTGGAGACTATAAAGCAGGCATTATGCTAAAGGTCAGAAATAAATAATGCCACTGAGAGAATAAAGTACAAAACTGGAGGGAAAAAGAGGCCATATAGTGGAAGGTATGTGATTTGGGGGAGAAAAGGATCATAGGTGCCACAAAAGGGAGGGATCCCAATCACCAAAAGAGGAGAGAGGGAGAAAGAGAGAGAGAGAGAGGAGCACACAAAGGATACTACAAGGGAAACACTTCTCAAAAGCAAGTGACTGGGAAAACAAGAGGGATTCAATTTTTATAACCAGAAGAGCTCAAGGACTGGAGTTGTAGAGGTCCATTCTTTGGGTAGTGTGGAGCCGGAGGGTGGGTAGCCCAATAGTGCTCCTGTGGAGGAGGACAGATAGGTTGGTAGTACGGACCCATTATCTAAGGATGTTCTGTGACCCACTGGGAGAGATGTTTAACTCTTCTTGGAGCACAGCTGGAAGAGCTGGCATTGACTCTCTGCGGATAAAAGAGCCAGTGGGTGCACCCTCCAACCCCCGAGTATAGGCTCAGAAACACCTACTGAAGACAGCTAATCTGGACACCAGATTTTTGCTGTGCTTTACTCCAAACTCCAAGCTTGTGTGCTTTGGTCCAAATGCACTTCTGGGACAAACTTGCACCAGCCCCAGTGTGGGGAGACCTCCCCCAGAAGACCAGCATGGGACTGCACTAGGACAGTTCCCTAAAATTTGGAGTTTTAAAACTCAGATGGTCTGCCTGGGATAAAACACAGGTGCATTGCACTGCCTGGATGTAGGTGAAAGCAGGAATCTGAGGGATGCCTGGGATACACAAGGAAAGATCATTAACTCCTCTGTTAGGGCATCCTGGACAGAGAACTCTCCTCTCAGGGTGGAGGAAGGGAGCTGGAATCATTTCCCTCCCCAACTTCCAGCATAAACAAACTTCAGTAAGCAGCACCGTGCCAACAATTGCTGTCTAAACTTCCTACACCAAACCCTGCCTCCCTGCATTCTACAGGTGCTGCTTTACTAGGGAAAGTGTGCCTAAAAATCAGAGCAGTAGACCCCTCCCTCAGAAGACCTACACAACCCCACCCCTTCACACACCATGTCTACTGATCACAGAATGCTGAAAAGCTGCTGCTCTAGTGGAAATAGCATCAGGTCTCATTTAAGAAGACCAGAGCATACCTAGTTAACTCCCCACAGTCTGACCGGACACTTGCCGCTGTAGGGAAGGAGAAACTTTGAAGAGGACTGACCTGAGGGAAACAGCACATAAAACACAGAAGAGTGCACATAGAATACACTAGAGATACTTCCTGAAGTGCAAGGCCCTGGACAGTATAGGACCTCTTCTTTATAAAACCATTACTCTCAGGAGAAGGAAACATAACAGGCTTTCCTAATACACTGAAGAAGACAGAGACCTACGCAAAAATGCCAAAATGGAAGAATTCATCCCAAAAGAAAGAACAAGAACAGGTCGTGGCCAGGGATCTAATAAAAACAGGTGTAAGTAATATCCCTGCTGCAGAATTTAAAGTAATAATCATAAGGATGCTTGAGAAAAGTATACAAAATGAGGGAGTCTCTTACCACAGAGATAAAAGACATAAAAACTAGTTAGGACAAAATAAAAAAATGCTGTAACAGAGATGCAAAACCAACTGGATGTAATGATCACAAGGATGGAAGAAGCAGAATGAATAAGGGATATAGAAGATAAAATTATGGAAAATAGTGATGCTGATAAGAAGAGGGGAAAAAATATCGGATCGTGCATACAGACTTATGGAACTCGGTGTCTCCCTAAAGCATGTGCATTATAAAAGTCTCAAAAGAATAAGAGAGGGAAAAGGGGACAGAAGATTTATTTGAGTACATTATATCTGAAACTTTCCTAATCTGGGGAAGGAAACAACTATTAAAATCCAGGAGGCACAGAAAACTCCCACCAAAATCAACAAAAGTCAGTAAACACCAAGACATACTGTAGTTAAATTTGCCACATACAGAGATAAGTGGAAAAAATCCTAAAAGCAACAAGATAAAAGAAGTCCCTAATTACAAGGGAAGACAAATAAGGCTATCAGCAGATCTCTCCATGGAAACATGACAGACCAGAAGAGACTGGCATGAGATATTCAACATGTTGAATGAGAAAAATATGCAGTCAAGAATACTCTATCCAGCAAGGCTGTCATTCAGAATAGAAGGAAAAATAAAGAGTTTCCCAGACAAAAACAACTAAAGGAGTTCATGACCACTAAACCAGCTGTGTAATAACTGAACTGGGTTGAAAAGAAAGACTGAAAGTGACTAGAAAGAACAGAAATAACAACGTAACAAGTAATAGAATGACATAACATTCATATCTATCAATAATCACCTAAAGGTAAATGGACTAAATGTTCTAATCAAAAGACAAAGGGTGTTAGAACTACTACTACTACTACTACTACTAATAATAATAATAATAATAATAATCAGAAGAAGAAGAAGAAGAAGAAGAAGAAGAAGAAGAAGAAGAAGACGACGACGACCCATCTCTATGCTTTCTCAACAGACTCATTTTAGACCTAAAGATACCTGCAGATTGAAAGTGAGGGAATGGAAAACCATTTATCATGTTAACAGGCATCAAAAGAAACCCAGATTAGCCATACCTACATCACACAAATGAGATACTAAACCAGAGACTTTAACAAGAGATAAAGAAGGGCACTATTTAAAATGGTTTATCCATCAAGAAGTTCTAATAATTGTAAACATTTATGCCCCCAACTTGGGACCACCCAAATATATAAAACTAATAAAAAACATAAGGAACTCACTGATAATAATACAATAATAGTAGGACTTTAACACCCTACTTATAGCAATAAAGAGATCTAAGCAGAAAATCAACAAGAAACAATGACTGTGAGTAACACAGTGGACCAGATGGACTTAACAAATATATTCAGAATATTTCATCCTAAGTGGCAGAATACACATTCTTTTACACTGCACATGGAGCATTCTCCAGAATAAATCACACATGGGTTCACAAATTAGGCCTCAACAAACACAAATGATTACTATCACACCATAAATATTTTCAGACCACAACACTATGAAACTTAAAGTCAACCACAGGAAAAAAATCTGGAAAAAGCACAAACACATGGAGGCTAAAGAACATCCTACTAAAGAATTAATGGGTCAACCAGGAAATCTAACAAGAAATATAAAAGTACCTGGAAGGAAATGAAGATGAAATGATGGTTACAAAATCTCTGGGATACAGCAAAAGTGATTACAAAAGCAATAGAGCAAAACAGGCCTACCTCAAGAAGCAAGAAAAATCTTAAGTAAACAACCTAAACTTATATCTAAAGGAGCTAGAAAAAGAACAAAGGAAGCCTAAAGCCAGCAAAAGAAGGGAAATAATAAAGATCAGAGGGGGAAATAAATGATATAGAAACAAACAAACAAACAAACAAAAACCTTAGTAGAATAGATCAAGGAAACCAGAACCTGGTTCTTTGAAACAATTAATAAAACTGATAACCCCCTAGCCAGACTTATCAAAAAGAAAACAGAAAGGATCCAAATAAATAAAATCACAAATGAAAGAGGAGAAATAAGAACCCACACCAAAAAAATACAAATAATTATGAGAATATAATAAAACATTATATACTAACAAATTGGGCAATCTGGAAGAAATGGAAAAGTTCCTAGCCACATAAAAACTAACAAAACTGAAAGAGGAAGAAATAGAAAACCTAAACAGACCCATAAGCAGCAAAGAAATCAAATCAGTAATCAAAAATCTCCCCCAAAAAACAGAAGTCCAGGGCCAGAAGCTTCCCAGGAAAAATATACCACAAATTTAAAGAAGAGTCAATACCTATTCTTCCCAAACTCTTCCAAAAAGTAGAAATGGAAGGAAAACTCCAAACTCTTTTTATGAGGCCAGAATTATCTGGATTCTAAAACCAGACAAAGACCCCACTAAAAAAGAGAATTACAGACCAATATCCCCAATGAATATGAATGCAAAAACTCTCACCAAGATACTAGCAAATGGAATCCAACTGCATTAAAAGAATCATTTACCACATTCAAGTTGGATTTATTACTGGAACGCAGGGGTGGTTCAACATTCACAAAGAAATCAATGTGATATATCACATTGTTAAAAGACCCGTTAAGAACTACACGATCCTTTTAATAGATGCAGAAAAAGCATCTGACAATGTACAGTATCCATTCTTGATAAAAGCCCTCAACAAAGTAGGGATGGGGGGAACATATCTCAACATCATGAAGGCAATATATGGAAGATCCACAGCTAATATCAACCTCGATGGGGAAAAACAGATTTTTTTCCTCCATGGTCAGAAACAAGTAAGGATGTCCTCTCTTACCACTGTCTTTTAATAGTACTGTAAGTCCTGTCCTCACCAATCAGACAACAAAAAGAAATAAAAGCATCCAAACTGGCAAAAAAAAGAAGTCAAACTCACTTTTCACAGATGAAAATGATACTCTATGTAGAAAACCCAAAGACTCCATCAAAAAATTGCTAAATGATATCACAATTCCAAAAAAAATTACAGGATTAAAATAACTGCACAGAAGTCAGTTGCATTTCTATACACAAGAATGAGGCAGAAGCAAGAAATCAAGGAATCAATGCCATTTACAATTGCATCAAAACCCATGAGATACCTAGGAATAAACCAAATCAAAGAGGTATAAGACCTGTAATCTGAAACTACAAAACACTTATTAAAAAGCAACTGAGGAAGACACAAAGAAATGGAAACATTCCACGCCCATGGATTGGAAGAACAAATATTGTTAAAATGTCCATACTATCCAAAGCAATCTATGCATTCAATGCAATCCCCATCAAAATACCATAAGTATTTTTTACAGAGCTAGAAGAAATAATCCTAAAATTTATATGGAACCACAAAAGACCCTGAATAACCAAAGTCATCTTGAAAAAGAAAAGCAAAGTTGGAGGCATCACAATTCTGGACTTAAAACTGTATTACAAAGACTACAAAGATGTAGTCATCAATACAGTACAGTACTGGCACAAAAACAGACACACAAAATTCAGTATTTATTCATGACAAAAAAAAATCTCAACAAACTGGATATAGAGGGAATGTACTTCAACACAGTAAAGGCCACATATAAGAAGCCCATAGCTGACATCATATTCAACAGTGAAAACAGAACAGAGAAAGCAGAAATGGATCCTCCACACTATGGTCAACTAATCTTCAACAAAGGAAGAAAGAATATCCAATGGAAAAAAGACTGTCCCTTCAATAGATGGGTTGAGAAAATTGGACAGCCACATGTAGAGGAATGAAATTGGACCATTTTCTTATGCCATACATAAAAAGAAAGTCAAAATAGATGAAAGATCTAAATGTGAGACAGGTATCCATCAACAGAAACCTCTTCAACCTCAGCAGCAGCAAGTTCTTCCTAGACACGTCGGCAAAGGCAAGGGAAGCAAAGGCAAAAATGAACTATTGGGATTTCATCAAGATAAAAAGCTTTTGCACGAGAAAGCAAACAGTCAAAAAAACTAAAAGGCTATTTATGGAGTGGTAAAGGACACCCAAGAAACAAAAAGTCTACTCAAGAAATGGACAGAAGACATGAACAGATATTTCTCCAAAGAAGACATATATGCGGCTGATAGACACGTGAAAAAATGCTCCATGTCACTTGGAATTAGGGAAATACAAATCAAAAGTACAATGAGATGCCACCTCACACCTGTCAGAATGATTAAAATGAATGAGGAAAGAACAGATATGGGCGAGAATGAGGAGAAAGGGGAACATGTTTACACTGTTGGTGCGAATGCAAAGTAGTGCAGCCATTCTGGAAAACAGTATGGAGCTTCCTCAAAAAGCTAAGAATAGAGCTACCCATCACCCAACAATGGCACTACTATGTATATCCAAAGGATACAAACATAATGATTCTAAGGGGCACATAACCCCAATGTTTATAGCAGCAATGCCCACAAGAACCAAAGTATGGGAAAAGCCCAGATATGTATCAACAGATGAATGGATAAAGAGGTGTGATTACTCAGCCTTTGCCTTTTGCAGTGACATGGGTGTAAGTAGAGAATATTATGCTAAAGTGAATAAGTCAGTCAGAGAAAGACAAATACAGTATTTCACTCATAATTGGAATTTAAGAAACAAAACAGATGAATGTAGTGGAAGGAAAGGAAAAATAAGATGAAAATCGAGAGGGAGGCAAACCATAAGAGGTGCTGAACTCTAGGAAACAAACTGAGGGCTGCTGGAAGGGCGTCGGGTAGGGGGAACAGACAATTGGGTGATGGACATTAAGGAGGGCACTTGATATAATGAGTGCTGAGTGTAAGGTACAACTGGTGAATCACTAAATTCTACCTCCCTCCCTCTCCCCCCCCCACAATCAAACTTGATAGATCATGCAGACAAAAAATCAATATGGACAATTTGGACTTAAATGATATGTTACAGGGGTGCCTGGCTGGTTCAGTTGGGAGCACAGGCAACTCTTGATCTCAGAGTTGTGAGTTCAACCCCACAGTGAGCATGGAGACTACTTAAATAGATAAATAAAATTTAAGAAAAATGACATGTTGGACTAAGTGGACCTGACTCATATATAGACCATTCTGTCCAATGGCAGAATACACATTCTTCTCAAGCACACATGAAATATTCACCAGGACAGGCCATATATTAGGCCACAAAACAAGTCTTAATGAATTTAGTAAGAATTTTATTTCTGACCATAAGGTTATAATACTAAAAATCAATGAGAGGAAGAAAGCTGGAATAATAAACAAACATGTGGAAATTATATCTACCATGTTACTGAATAACATAATACAATATTGAAATATAATAATGAAAATGAAAGTACAAAACACCAAAATTTAAGGAATGCAGCAAAACAGTTCTAAGAGGGAAGTTCATAGTGATAAATGCCTACATAGGAAAAAAAACTCAAATAAACACCCTAACTTACAGCTCAAGGAATTAGGAAAGAACGAATTAAGGCTAAAATCAGTAGAAGGAAGGAAATAAGAGAGATCACAGCAGAAATAAATGAAATAGAAACTGAAAAGATAATGGGAAAGATCAATGAAATTAAGAAATGTTTTGTTGGAAAAATTTTGCTAGACTTATTGAGAGAAAAAAAGGAGAGGAATTAAATAAAATCAAAATAATAAAATCAGAGATGTTACAACAGATTCCATGAACACACAAATGATCATAAGAGACTACTATGAACAGTTATATGCCAACAGATTGGACAATAAAAAAAGAAATGGATACTTTAGAAGTATACAACCTACCAAAACTGAATCTTGAAGAAATAGAATATCGAACAGGTGAATTACTAAGGTGTTGAGTCAGTAATCAAAAATGTCTCCACAAACAGAAGTCCATGACCAGATGGCTTCACTGATGAATTTTACCAAACATTTAAAGAAGAATCAATACTAATCCTTTTCAAACCCTCCAAAAAATATAAGTGGAGGGAATACTTCCAAACTCATTATATGTAGCCAGCATTACCCTGAGACTAAAATGAGACAAGCACAAGAAAAAAAAAATATTGGCTAATATGACTGATGATCACAGATATAAAAATTCTCAATAAATATCGACAATTCATTAAACAGTTCATTCAACAATTCATTAAAAGGATCATCTACCATGATCAAGTTAGACTGATTTGAAGGATGCAAGGATAATTCAACACCGACAAATCAGTCAACATGCAGCACCACATTAATAAAGGAAGGTTAAAATTCACATGATCATCTTAATAGATACAGAAAATGCATTTGACAAAATTCAGTATTTATTCATGACAAAAAAAAATCTCAACAAACTGGATATAGAGGGAATGTACTTCAACATAGTAAAGGCCACATATAAGAAGCCCATAGCTGACATCATATTCAACAGTGAAAAGCTACAAACTTTCCCACTAAGATTAGGAACAAGATAAAAGTGCCTACTCTCGGTGCACCTGCGTGGCTCAGTCATTAAGTGTCTGCCTTTAGCTCATGATCCCAGGGTCCTGGGATCAAGCACCACATAGGGCTCCTTGCTCAGTGGGGAACTTGCTTTTCCCTCTCCCACTCCCCCTGCTCGTATTCCCTCTCTTGCTGTATCTCTCCTTGTCATATAAATAAAATATATTTTTTAAAGTGCCTATTCTCACTAATTTTATTCAACACACTACTGCAATTCCTAGTAATAACAATTAGGGAAGAAAAATAAATAAAAGATATCCAAATGAGAAAGGAAAAAAGTAAAACTGTCTCAATCTGCAGATGACATGATTTTATATATAGAAAACAGAAAAGACTCTGCCCCAAAACCTGTTAGAATGAATAAACAAATGTAGTAAAGTTGCAGGATAAAAGCATTATACAAAAATCAGTTAAGTGTTACACATTAAGAATGATCATTCCAAAAGGAAATTTAAGAAAACAAACCCACTTAAAATTGTGTCAAGAAAAGTAAAAATAACTAGGAAGGAATTTAACCAAGGAGGTGAAAACTCTCTACACTCAAAATTATAAGACCTTAAATGAAATTGAGGAAAATACAAATAAATGCAGAAATATCCCATGATCATGGATTGTAATAATGAAAAGTTTTTAAATGTCCATACTACCCAAAGCTATCTACAAATGCAATACAATCCCTGTCAAAATTCTAATGACATTTTCACAGAATAGAAAAAAAATCCTAAAATTTGTATGAAACCTCAAAAGACTCCAAATAGCCAAAGAAATGTGGAACAGAACAAAACTGGAGGCATCACACTCATTAATTTCAAGCTAAACTAAAGTAATAGTAGAAAAAGAATAGTATTGGCATGAAAACAGACAAACAGATCAACAGAACAGAATACAAAGCTGAGAAGTAAACCCATACATATACACATCGTCTTGCAATTTTCCAAGTTAAAATGTGTTTTATATATATAAAACACATACCTATATTTCCTATCTATCTATCTATCTATCTATCTAAATATCTATATATATAACACATACATATATTTCCTCTCTCTCTCTCTCTCTCTATATATATATATATATATATATATATATCAATATCAGCATCTCAGTTTACTTCTCACATATATATGGTCAAATGATGACAAAGAAGTCATGCACATATAATGCATAAAGGACAGTCTCTTCAATAAATGGTTTGGAAAACTGGACAACCACATGTAAAAAATAAAACTGGACCTATTCTTACACCACACTCAAAAATTAATTCAAAATTCATTAAAGATTTGAACGTAAGATCTCACACCTAGTAGAAACACTAAACTCCTAGAAGAAAACACAGGCAGTAAGCTCCTTTGCATTGGTCTTCGGTGTGAGTTTATGGATTTGACATCAAAAGCTAAGACAATAAAAGCAAAGATGAATAAGTGGGATGACAAACTAAAAATCTCCTGCATACCAACAGAAACCATTAACAAAATGAAAAAGCAAGCTACAGAATCGAAGAAAATATTTGCAAATCACATATCTAATAAGGGGTTAATAAAAAGCAACTACAAAATGGGCACAGGAAATAGAGACATTTTCTAATGAAAATGCCCAAATGGACAAGAGCTACAAAATAAGTTGCTCAACATCATTAATTATCAAGGAAATACAAATCAAAACCACAGTGAGATATCATCTCACATCTGTTAGAAGTGTTATCATGAAAAAGACAAGAAATAATAAGTGTTGCTGAGGACATAAAGAAAAGGGAATCCTTGTGCTCTGTTGGCAGGAATGTAAGTTAATGCAGCCACTAGAAAATAAAACAGTATGGTTCTATTATTTATTTGCGAGAGAGAGACAATGTGTGAGAGAGAGCAGGTCAGAGGGAGAAGCAGACTTCCCGTGGAGCTGAGAGCCTGATGTGGCACTTGATCCCGGGACTCTGGGATCATGACCTGAGCCGAAGGCAGTTGCTTTACCAACTGAGCCACCCAGGCACCCCAGTATGGAGGTTTCTTTTAAAACAAATTAAAAACAGAATACCATATAACACACCAACACCACTTCTGGGAATATAAATAGGAAATGGAAACATGATATTAGAGATATTTACACTCCTATATTCATTAAAACATTATTCACAATAGCCAGTATGTGGAAGCAACCTAAGACTCAGCAATTGGCTGAATAGAAAAAGAAGATGTGGTACAAATATTAGTGGTGCAAGCATTTGCCTGTTATATGAGAAAAGAGAGAAATTACAGATAATATCAAAATTAGAAGGAAAAAAAGAAACACAAGATTACTGGTAGCAAACTCTTGGAATTTAGGAAATATTCCTGTGAATATTTCCTAAACTCACAGTTCCAGCAGTTTTAATACAATTATTCATACACTGACATGATACCTCTAAGTAGACTCAAAGAGTCTAAGCAGTGAAAGCAGTAGTTTTATTGAGTTTTTCTAAGGGCCCTACTAAAACTATACATCCTCATGCAATTTTTCAAGTTAAATTGAGTGTGTTACAATGGCAAACCTTAAGCTGATCCTGTCTGATATTAATAGGTTATTGAGTACAAGAAACAGCTTCTGAAAGAAAAACTTCAAAGAGATAATCTTAAAAACTATTTCTACTTAATATATAATTTTTTAAAGTTAAAAATAGGATAAAATGAAACCAATAACTAAAAAAAATAGACCTTTTTTATTTTCTAGTTAGAATACTATATTAGTTTAATAGAGCAGTCTTGGGGATCATTTCATGTCTTGGCTCTAGTATCAATATGCTTATTATTTCCTTTCTTCTCCATGTTTAACACTGAACATAAAGCCAGCATTATATTTTCCAAGAGATACAAATGATAAGAAACATGTAACCTTTTTTTTTAAATTTTGATTATATTGGTTTTTTATTTTTAATTTTTTTAATATAGAAAATTAGGTGAATTTGGGGTGCTCGGGTGGCTCAGTTGGTTAAAGCCTCTGCCTTCCGCTCAGGTCATGATCTCAGGGTCCTGGGATAGAGACCCGCATCGGGCTCTCTGCTTGGCAGGGAGCATGCTTCCTCCTCTCTCTCTCTCTCTCTGCCTGTCTCTCTGCCTACTTATGATCTCTCTCTGTCAAATAAATAAATAAAATCTTTAAAAAAAAGAAAAAAACAGAAAATTAGGTAAATTTGAAAGGTGTTATTTTGAATGTTCAGTTTTTTAAAATAATTTATTTTTTCAGTGTTCCAAGATTCATTTTTTTATGCCCCACACCCACTACTCCATGCAATTTGTGCCCTCAATAGCCACCACAAAGCTTACCCACTCCCACCCCCCTCTTCCAAAACCCTCAGTTTGTTTCTGAGTCCAAAGTCTCTCATGTTTCATCTCCCTCTCTGATTTACCCCAGTTCATATTTCCTTTCCTTCTTCCCCTGTCCTCCATGTTACTCCTTATGCTCCACAAGTGAAACCATATGATACCTGACTTTCTCTTCTTGGCTTATTTCATTCAGCATAATCTCCTCCAGTCCCGTCCATGAGGCTAACAAAAATTGGTTATTCATCCTTTCTGACTGAGGCATAATATTCCATTGTATATATGGACCATATCTTCTTTATCCATTTGTCTGTTGAAGGGCACCTTGGCTCTTTGCACAGTTTGGCGATTGTGGCCATTGTTCCTACTAACGTTAAGGTACAGGGGCGCCTGGGTGGCTCAGACGTTAAGCGTCTGCCTTTGGCTCAGGTCATGTCCCCGGAGCCCTGGGATCGAGCCCCACATCAGGCTCCCTGCTTGGCGGGGAGCCTGCTTCTCCCCCCTCTCACTCCCTCTGCGTGTATTACCTCTCTAGGTGTGTTTTTCTCTGTCAAAAAAATAAATAAATCTTAAAAAAGAAGAAGGGTACATATGGCCTTCTTTTCACTACCTCTGTATCTTGGGGGTAAATACTCAGTAGTGCAATTGCAGGGTCATATGGTAGCTCTATTTTTAATTTTTAATCTCCACACTGTTTTCCAAAGTGGCTGCACCAACTTGCATTCCCACCAACAGTGTAAGAGGGTTCCCCTTTCTCCACAGCCGCTCCAACACTTGTTTCCTGTCCCGTTAATTTTGGCCATTCTGACTGGTATAAGGTGGTATCTCAATGTGGTTTTGATTTGAATTTCCCTGATGGCTAATGATGATGATCATTTTTTCATGTGTCTGCTAGCTATTTCTATGTCTTTTATGGAGATGTGTCTATTCACGTCTTCTGCCCATATTTTGATGTCATCATCATTTTTTTGGTTGTTGAGTTTGAAGAGTTCTTTATAGATCTTGGACATCAGCCCTTTGTGTGTAGTGTCATTTGCGAATGTCTTCTCATGTAGCCTTTAATAATATTTACTTCATGGTAAAGAATTACACTCAAATGGTCAGATACATGAGAGGTTCACAATTATCTAAAAATTATCAAAGAATGATATTATCCTTGAAATTTTATTATAATTTATTTCTTAAATTAGTACATAATTTTAAAGATCACTGCATAATGCTTATTTTTTCATTTGTAAACTTAAATTCAATTAGTCAATATATAGTAGTACATCATTAGTTTCTGATATAGTTTTCAATGATTCATCAGTTGCATACAACACCCAGTGCTCATCACATCTCATGCCCCATAAATTATTTTTAATTATGAAACACCAGTTTAACAAACACAAGTCTATTCCTCGATAACTGGTGTGATTCTTACACAAAAGGCGGGAAAGAAGTTAAAAGCAAAAGTGTGTGAAATAACAGGATAGAATGCACTATCCATCATAAGTACATTCTATTCAGGGTATGTTTCTGGAAAACATGGCAGGCTACCAGGATGGTGAACTGAGTTTGGATGCTTCTGCTGGGCCACTAGTCTACCTTCCTTAATTACTTTCCCTAAACTGGAGGAAAGAGGTAAAGTAAAAGTAACAATAGCTCAGTTACATTTAATACTCACATACATAGCCCCACCCCCATTTCTCCTTCCTCAAAAATGAGCTGGTTTTCCAAATTCAAGATTTTCTGGGAAAACACAGGGATCGTATGGTCATACAGATCTTGCCAAGCCAATTTCCACTTATGCCACAGATACTAGCCTTGCATTCAAGAAGCTTACAAGTAGGAGGAAAGACATAGGTGTAAACTGTGAGTGATTTTCTCTTGAATGTGCTATAATGGAGGGATGTGGAAGGAAACATGATGGCACAGAACGAGTAACCAAGCTTGCCTTGAGTTGGGAGGAAGATGGCAAGGCAGGTACAGAGAAAAGGAGTGGGAAAAGTATATGTTTTGACATGTACCAGTGGTAGTATGTGAAAAAACACTCTAGTCAAAAAGAACAGTGCTCACAAAGAAGGGGAAACACAGAGTAGACTCTCAGTGACCACAGTAAGCCATTATCGTTTTGACAAGACCAAAGACCACCTCTATTCTAACCTTTGTCTTATCTTCTAGATTATTATGTTGAAATTAATAAAAAGAGAACAATTAAGAAAAGCTTTCTTATTCTAGCTGAGACCTATATGGGTATATAGCATGTTATGCTTCTACAATGTGAATATACAGAAGGTGAAGAACATTATTGCTTCCAAGATGTTTTAAGCAAGAAGAACTCTGTATTAAATTTCACAAAGATACATCTTTGTTCAAATATATTATTTAACCTGATGGTTCCCAATGTGTTTGTGTATCTGAAAGAATTAGTGTGCTAAGTGGAGTGTTCTTAAAGACAGACACACACTGAGAGAACAATGCAGTGACATTCTCTGCATAGGAGCTCACAGGTCAGTGTACCTTGTAGCAGGGAACTCAGGGACCATGCTCACTAACACCCCACCCCTGGAGACCATGGTCAGAAAGCAGAAATTTTTTAAACAGTGAAACTTTTTGTTTGCTTTTCCAATCTTTCTGTTGCGATAAAGAGTACTCATGGGCCAACTGGGAGGCTGCATTAGATATGAAACATTCCATTCATTCAATAATGTTTAATATTTAACCATAAGTTTATTGCTTTAACAGTAATGTTCTTAACAGGGCTTCAAAGCTGAATCAAAACTGGCTCTGTGTCTGGCCAGTTATCAGCTCATGTTGCTGCGTTAGTTACTTATGTTGAGATCATGACGCTGAACCTCTCTGAAGTAAATAAACCTTGCTTTACACAGAAAAAAAGTATCCTCTGACCTTAATGCACCACATATTTTCAGAGACAAGTCAACAGTATATCTCATCTCTAGGACGTCACTTAATTTGCCCTACATGTATGTTTTCAGTAAGCAGTACCGTACTTTATCCTTTAATATTTACAATTCTCTGAAAAATTACTTTACCATTCCCTCTGGAATTTTCACCTATGTTTTACATGATTTTCATAGTCACTGCATGGAAGTTGAAGCCTCCAAAGCATAGTTATACAGGTGACACTTGAACAACACAGGTTTGAAATACATGGGTCCATTTATATGTGGATTTTAAAATACATATGCTGAAAAACTTTTTGGAGATTTGTGACAATTTGAAACAACTTCCAGACAAATGGTCTAGGCTGGAAATATCTAAAAACTTAAGAAAACGTTAGGTATGTCATATATGCATAAAATATATGTAAATATTAGTTTATTTTACCATTTACTACCATAAAACATACACAAATCCATTACAAATAGTTAAAATGTATCAAAACTTAAACACACACAGATTTCAACTGACAGCTGAAAGAAATCTAAACAAAAATAAAGATGTAATATTAAATTTTATTATATACCAACTTAAAGCAAAAGGAAATTGAAGGACCTAGAGCTGTAATTTAATGCCAGCAAGAATAGTTTGAGAATTTTAGAAAGAGTTTTGGCTTAAACATGTGAAGATAACAGGAAAAGGAGCTTATGCTGACCAAGAAGAAGCAGATGAGTTCCCAGACACCACTAAGAAAATCATGAAGGAGAAATGGTATCTGTCTGAACAGGATTTTAATGCAGATTAAAATGTCCTAACGTGGGCAGAGGAAAAAAAAAAAAACCTGCAAAAGGAAGAGAACCAGAATTTAAGACAGGAAGGGAATGTCTAATTCTACCGTTTTGTGCAAATGCAGTCAGGTTTATAATCAGGACTACCCTTATCTATAAAGCTGCTAACTACCATCCTTGAAGGGAAAAGATAAACACTAGCTGCCAGTGTTCTGGTTATATAAGAAGGCCTGGGCAATGAGAACCCTTTTTCTGGATCGATTCTACTAATGCTGAAGTCATGAAGTATCTTGCCAGTAACTGACTGCCTTTTCAGTTTTTGATATTAGAAAATGGCCCTGGCCACATAGAACCCCATGAATTCAACAATGAAAGGGATGAAATAGTCTACTTGTCCACAAACACAACACCTCTAATTCTGCCTCTAAACCACAATATCATAAGGCCTGTTGAGTCTCATACTCATGGTACTTACTCTATGGAAATGACTGTCAGCACCATGGAAGAGAACCCCAAGAGAGAATATCATGAAAGCCAGGAAGTACTATACCACAGAAGATACCATCAATGTCAGAGAAAAAACCATGAAAGCCATCAAGACCCAAACAATACATTCCTGCTGTAGAAAACTGCATTCAAATATTGTGAATGACTTTACAGGATTTAGGTCATAGCAATAAAGGATATCATGAAAGAGATTGTGGATATGGCAGAAAAGGTGAAGGTGTGTGAAAGATTTCAAGATATGGATCTAAGAGAAATTAAAGAGCTAATAGAGACTACACTAGAGGAATTAACAGAAGACTTAATGGAGATAAAAGTGCTTCCAAACCAGCTCCTTCCAGATAAGGAAGAAGACATAGAAGCAGTGCCTGAAAACAAATTGACATTACAGTTTGGCAGAAGGATTCTGATTATTCAAGATTGCTTTTAGGGGTGCCTGGGTAGCTCAGATGGTTAAGCATCTCCCTTCAGCTCAGGTCATGATCCCAGGTTCCTGCGATCATGTCCCGCATCAGGCTCCCTGTTTAGTGGGGAGTCTGCTTCTGCTTCTCCATCTGCTTCTTCCCCAGCACATGCTCGCGCGTGCGCTCTCTCTCTCTCAAATAAATAAAGTCTTCAAAAAAAGAAAAAACCCACCAAACCTGCTTTTGCAACACAGACCCTTCTATGATACTACGCATTGAAACTAAAGCAAGAGTTGGACTGGTATCATATAGAAACATTTTTAGAGAAATGGAAAAGCAAAAATGTACGATGGATATTAAGATTTATTTCCATAAAGTTACACTGAGCATGACTGCCTCTCCTTCCCCTCCTTCTACCCCTTCCGCATATTTTGCCTCTGCAGCATCTGAAAGAGCAAGACTAAACCCTCCTCAGCCTACTTAATGTGAAGAGAATAAAGATGAAGACTTTATAATGATCCACTTCAACTTAATGAATAACTAATAATTTCCATGCCATATGTTAATAAACTTATTTCGGTATATGTATGCAAGTATCTTTGTATGAGAATCTAATAACTGCATGAGACGATTTTGTGTTAGCATCATTCATTGTGTAGAACATCATGTACAAGACTCCTATGGAAGTGGAAAGCCTGTCCTTATACAGGCATAAAGTGAGCAATATTTAATTATAAAATTAGTTAGTTTCATATTGCTTTATAACTTTTCTTACAAAGAGTTATATTGCTGTACAGTATGCCTTCTTCTCTTATAACTGGGAACTGCATATCAGCCTGTCATCAGATATAAGTATTTTTTTAAATGTTAATAATGTTTCCAATACTGTATTATGAATATGACTATGATATGGTTCACCATAAAAATTTTGTAAGGATTCATTCATTCACTTTTGTATAGCTTACGCTACATGAAGCAACTGTATTTATTATACTAGGCCACCATAATGCAATCATATTGATGTTTTGTTATCAATATGTGAATCATTAAACCTGTAAAATAAATGTGAATTTTTTCCACATTATTTTTTCATTTTTGATGTTTCGTGTTAGGAAAACATATAACATCTACAATGTTTTGTATCAGATAAGGCAATATTGATGTAGGCTCTAACAGATGATCCATCTTGTAAACATATGACTTAAACTTCTATTGATAAATATAGTACAATACTATAAATTTATTTTTTCTTCCATTTGTTCGTTTTTTAAAGATTTTATTTATGTGAGAAACAGACAGAAACAGCATGAACTGAGGGGAGGAGGCAGAGGGAGAGGGAGAAGCAGGTTCCCCACTGAGCAAGGATCCCATGATATGAGATCATGACCTAAGCTGAAGGCAGATGCTTAACCAACTGAGAAACCCAGGTATTTCCTTTACGATTGTCTTAGTAACATTTTCTTTTCCCTAGCGTACTTTATTAAAAGGATATACAGTATATAGGGTACCCAGGTGGCTCAGTTGGTTAAGTGACTGCCTTTGGCTCAGGTCATGATCCTGGAGTCCCAGAATCAAGTCCCGCATCGAGCTCCTTGATCAGCAGAGAGTCGGCTTCTCCTTCTGACCCTCCATCCTCTCACGCTCCCTCTCTCTTTCTAAAATAAGTAAAATCTTTAAAAAAAAATGCAACATATAATATATACAACATAAAAAATATATGTTAGTTGACTGTTAAAGTTATTGGTAAGGCTTTTGGTTAATAGCACAGTATTTCTAGTTAAGTTTCTGGAGAGTTAAAAATTATATGCAACTCTGTGGGGTTGCCACCCTTAACCCCTTCATTGATCAAGGGGCGATTATAATTATGTTTCTACACTGTCACAGAGAAACATAAGTGGAAATAGTTGGGTTTATAATGGACAATTTTATTTATCATTTATCCTCACTCACCTTGTGAAAAGGCACATATAATATCACCTGCCGTATTATAAATGAACATAATCAGACTCAAAGAAATGACCAAAAATGTAGTGTTGGGCCTTAAACTTTGAGAAGGGTAGGCTCAGTACTCTTCCCACCAACATTCATTGAATCTAAGGACCTGACATAATTCTTTGTTTCCCCAGGCTGTTCAGCCCAGTAACAATGTCCTGGATTCTGGTCACCACTCCTCTCTCTGCTGCCATCTTATCATCGGTCACAAAAAAGCATCTACTGTTAGGTCAGATTAATTGCCAACTCATCTTAAGCCTCATGATGGGACTCTGCAGGGTGACAATCCATTATTCCAGCCTCTTCTCAGAGAAAGACAGTGGGGAGTGAGGGGTAAACCCTGTTCAATACTTATACCTAATACTTTTACAAGTATTTTTGCCAAGTTTTGTTTTGTGAGACACAAAAAGGTCATACCATAGGCTTTCCTCAGTTTAGATTTTTTGGTATAGAAAATAGGGGACAAAAAGAGTAAAAATCCTAAACGGATAGTTCAAAGTAAGATTCAGAAACTGAGCACTATACCTGCCATATAATGAACACTCATGCAAATGTTAGCAATGGTCATATTTGTAGTATTTACAAGTTTAATGATGAATTAGTTGGGACATCACTGGAATTTTAAAATCCTGTGAATTCATATATTTAGACTTTATAAAAAAGAGATTAATTGGCCTTAATTCAATATGCCCATTCTTTTTTTTTATTATATTAGTCACCATGCAGTATATCATTAGGTTTTGATGTAGTGTTCCACAATTCACTGTTTGCGTGTAACACCCAGTGCTCTAAGCAATATGTGAACTCCATAATACCCATCAACAGGCTCACCCATCTCCCCACCTCACTCCTCCCTAAGACTCTGTTTGTTTTTTGGAGTCCATAGTTTCTCATGATTGGTCTCCCACTCCAATTTATCCCCTTTTCATTTTTCCCTTCCTTCCCCTAATGTCCTCCATCCTAGAGTAAAAACATACGATCATTGTCTTTCTCTGATTAAATTATTTCACTGAGCATAATCTCCTCCAGTTCCTCCAAAGTTGATATAAAAGTTGGGTATTCACCCTTTCTGATGGCTGAGTAATATTCCATCGTATATATGGACCACATCTTCTTTATCCATTCATCTGTTGAAGGGCATCTCGGCTCCTTCCAGTTTGGCTATTGTGGACAGTGCTGCTATGAACTTTGGGGTGCATATGGCCATTCATTTCACTACATCTGTATCTTTGGGGTAAATACCCAGTAGTGCAATTGCTGGATCAAATGTTAGCCTATTTTTAACTTTTGAGGAACATCCACACTGTTTCCAAAGTAGCTGTACCAACGTGCATTCCCCCCAACAGTGTAAGTTCTCCTTTCTACACATCTCTCCAACATTTGTGGTTTGATTTTTGCCATTCTAACCAGTATAAGGTGGTATCGTAATGTGGGTTTGATTTGATTTTCTCTGATGGCTAATGATGTTGACATTTTTTCATGTGTCTGTTAGCCATTCGTATGACTTCTTTTGAAAAGTGTATGGTCATGTTTTCTGCCCATTTTTTGACTTGTTTTTTGAGTGTTGAGTTTGAGAAGTTCTTCATAGAATTGCATATTAGCCCTTTGTCTGTAGTGTCATTTGAAAATATCCTCTCCCATTCCATGGGTTGCCTCTTTGTTTTGTTGACTGTTTCCTTTGCTGTGCAGGAGCTTTTTATTTTGATGAAGTCCCAGAAGTTCCTTTTCGCTTGGTCTCCTTTGCCTTTGGAGACGTGTCTTGAAAGAAGTTGCTCCAGGCCTCCTCCTGTTCCTTCTTTTTCTATCAGTTTGTCTTCTAGATCATTCTTGACTCATTTCCCTTAGCTGGTAGAGTACCTAGATTAGATTTGATCTCACTGATAGCATTTTTAAGTTCTGCCAGATGAGCTCTAATATATGATCTTAGAGAATGTATGTTGCCATTAATGGTTTTCTCCATCCTAGCTATTGTCTGTGTAACTGCTACCTGAAGTCTATTTCTGACATCTTGCTTATATCCAAATCCATTAGTTCTGTGGCAGAGCTCACAGTCTCTGAATTTTTTCTGTGTTGGGGGTGCCTCCTTTCAGTCATTCTGTTTAGAGGTGGTTGAGGGAATATACAGAGTCCAAAGTATTGACCACAACTCAGTAAGATGCACCTGTTTTATAGGAACCTTAGGATGGTTGGCCTCTTGTTCTTTCAGCCTGTCTTCTGGGGAAGGGGCCTGATGCACTGTTACTCAGGCAACTCTGTTTGGGCAGAACTGCCCTGCCCTCTGTTGAGGGGGGCAGGATCAGTGAAAACCAGTTTTGGGGGGCTTTTGTTCTATGGCGGCTTTCCCTGGAGACTTTCCGTGTCTCTTTCAACAGTCAGAGCGAGGTGACTGTATTCAAACTTCTGTCTCAGAACAGAGAGATCCCAGTCTGTTCTCCAGTGAGGTCAACGGGCCACACTGTCTCCATTTTTATCTGTCCTCTGTGCTTCTAAAACTCCCAGGCTCATCCAATTGGCATGTGTGCCCCTGAAGCTCCAGGTTTCAGTCTGGGGGGCTACCTTAAAGTCCTCTGTCCACCACTACCAGTATGCGAGTCTGTGCTGGGTCCCCAGGATGGGAAGCTTTTGTGTTCCAGTGGTGCAGGATTTTTTGATATCTGCCCACAGAACCACAGCTCCTGCTTCATACCTCGAAAACAACCGCCAGAGATACTCTGTTGGTAGAGATCTGGATATATCTTCTTGCATCTTAGGCTGATTTCATGGATGTTTAGAATGGTATCCAGCTCAATTCATGGGACTGGTTGAGAAAGGGGCCCTTATTCCCCCACCATCTTTCTCTGCCTACCAATATACCCATCCTTAATATTAATATAAAACTGAGTTTTACTAAATATTCCATTTAAATTGAATTTATATGTTCTTAGATACAGTGTGCCTCTAAATCCACATGTGTACTGCAGAGGTATCAATTTTGGCAAAATAACCAACTTATGAACTAAAACAAACACCAGAGAATAAGTAGCTCTTTTAACTGCTCCCTTCTCTTTTCCGTACATGTTTTTATTTTACTAAAACACACATGAATGTTGCCATTTTAACCATTTTTAGATGGGCAATTTGGTGGCATTAAATGTATGCACAATGGTGTATAACTATCACAACTATCTATTTCAAGAACTTTATCACTAATCCAAACAGAAAGTCTGTGCCTATTAAACAATAACTTTCCATTCACCTCACTTCTTAGTAATTTCTATTCTACTTTCTATCTCTATGAATTTCCCTATTCTAGATAACTCATATAATTGGAATCACTTACCATTTGATTTTTGTATAATGTTTTGTATAATGTTTCTTTCATTAAGCATATTTTCAAGATTCACCCAAGGTGCAACATATACTAGAATTTCACTCATTTTTAAAGGATGAGTAATATTTAGCTATATGCATATACAATATTTTGTTTATCTACTCATCTGATGCTATGTTGTTAGCATCATGGGGTTGTTTCCTTCTTTTGGCTGTCATCAATAATGCTGTTATGAATACTGGTGAACAAGTATCTATTTCAGTCCTGGTTTTCAATTCTCTTGGATATATACTCAGGAGTGAAATTGCTGATATTGGGTAATTTTATTTAACTTTTTAATGAAGAGCCAAACAATTTTCTACAGCAGCTGTGCCTTTCAAAATTCCCAAAAACGGTGCAAAAGAGTTCCAATTTTTTCACATCCTCACCAATATTTGTTATTTCCCATGGTCTCTGACCATAGCCATCCTGGTGGCTATGAAGTGGTATCTTACTGTGGTTTTGATTTGCATTTCCCTAGTCATTAATGATGTTGACCACCTTTTCATGTGTTTACCAGTTGCTTCTATATGCTCATGGGAGAAATATCTATTTACATCCCTTGCTCATTTTAAAACTGCATTGCTTTAGGAGTTCCTTATAAATTGTGCATACTAATTCCTTAACAGATAAATGATTTGCAAATATTTTCTCACATTCTGTCAGATGTCTTTTCATTTTCTGGATACTGTCATTTGATGCACAAATGTTCTTAATTTATGACAAAGTTTGATTTATCTATTTTAAAAAAATGTCCTATGCATTTAGTGTCATATCCAAGAAATTACTACCAAAACCAATGTTATGAAGAGTTTCTCCTATATTTTCATCTGACAGTTTTATAGTTTTAGCTCTTAAGTTTAGGACTTTGATTGTAACTTAATTTTTGTGTATGGCCCAACTTCCTTATTTGCATATGGCTATCCAGTTTCCTATCACCATTTATTGAAAAGTCTGTTCTTCCCCATGGATTCAGTGCCCTTGTCAGAAATAATTTCAGCATATATAAGGGTTTATTATGGTTGTCTCTATTCTATTCCACGGTTCCATATCTCTGTCCAAATGACAATACCATACAGATTCAATCACTGCAGCTTTGTATTAAGTTTTGAAATAAGGAAGTGTAAGTCCTCCAATTTTGTTCTCCTTTTTCAAGATTACTTTGGCTATTAGGATTCTTTGATACTCCATATGACTCTCACAATAGGTTTTCAGAAAAAAAATGCTATTGGAATTTTGATAGAAATTGCTCTAATTCTAAAGATTTCTTTGGGGACTATTGTCATTTAACAATATTAAGACTTCCTCCAATTCATGAACATAAAATGTTTCCCCCCATTTATTCATGTCTTTCTTCAGTTCTTTCAGCAAAGTTTTATAGTAGACTTGTAGTAGTATTACTTCTATGTGCAGAAGTCTTCGATATTCTTGGGCACCTGGGGGGCTCAGTGGGTTAAAGCCTCTGCCTTCAGCTTAGGCCATGATCTCAGGGTCCTGGGATTGAAGCCTACGTCAGGCTCTCTGCTCAGCAGGAAGCCTGCTTCCTCCTCTCTCTCTGCCTGCCTCTCTGACTACTTGTGATCTCTGTCTCTGTCAAATAAATAAAAATAAAAATCTTTAAAAAAACAAAATGAAATAAAGTCTATTAAAAAAAAAGAAGTCTTACATATTCTTAATCAAATTTATTCCCAAGTATTTTATTCTTCCTGATGCTACCGTAAATGGAATTGTTTTTATAATTTCCTTTTGCCGATTGTTCATTGTTAGAGTACAGAAATACAACTGCCTTTTACATATTGACTTGTACCCTGCAACTTTATTACCTCAAACTTTGTGTGCAATCTTTGGGGTTTTCACTATAAAAGATCATGTCATCTGTAAGCAGAGATAATTTTATTTTTTCCTTTTCAATATGAATAACTTTATTTTCTTTCTCTTGCCTTAAACTGGCCTATCTAGAATTTCCACTTGTATGTTGAAAAGAAGTGTTGAAAGATGATCAGACTTGTTCTGTTTCTGATCTTACAGGAAAAGCTTTCAGACTGTCACCATTAAGTGTGATGGTAGGCTGTGGGGATTTTATAAATGTCCATATATCAAGTTGAGGAAGTTCTTTTCTGTTCTTAGTTTCTAGACTGTTTATAGTAATAAAAGGGTGTTGGTTTTTCTTTTGTCAAATGCTTTTTCTACATCAATTCAGATGATCATAGGGTTTTTCTCTTACATTTCATTAATGTGGTGTATTACATTGATTTTCATGTGGTAAAAAATCCTTGCATTCTGGTAATAAATCCCACTTGGACATGATATACAATCATTCCTTCCATATGCTGAATTCACTTTGCTAACATTTTCTTGAGGATTTTTGCATCAGTTTTCACAAGAGATATTGGTCCCTAGTTTAGTTTTGTTTTGTTCTTATATTATTTTTCTGTAGCTCTGGTATCAGCATAATGCTGTCCTCATAGAATGAGTTAGTAACTGTACTTTATAATTTTTTAGGAAGAATTGGAGAATGGCATTAAATCTTTTTTTTCAATTTTATTTTATTTTTTCAGTGTTCCAAGATTCATTGTTTATGCCCCACACCCAGTGCTCCATGCAATACGTGCCCTCAGTACCCACCACCAGGCTCTCCCATCCCCCACCCCCTTGCCTCCAAGACCCTCAGTTTGTTTCTGAGCCCAAAGTCTCTCATATTTCATTTCTTTCCCCGAATTACCCTACTTCCCATTTCCTTTCCTTCTCCTACTGTCCTCTACATTAACTCTTATGCACCACAAGTGAAACCATGTGATACTTGACTCTCTCTACTTGGCTTATTTCATTCAGCATAATCTCTTCCAATCCACTCCGTGTTGCTACAAAAGTTGGATATTCATCCTTTCTGATAGAGGTGTAGTATTCCATTATATATATGTACCACATCTTCTTTATCCATTCATCTGTTAAAGAGCACCTTGGCTCTTTCAACAGTTTGGCGATTATGGCCATTGCTGCAATGAACACTGGGGTACATATGGCCCTCACTACATCTGTATCTTTGGGGTAAATATCCAGTAGTGCAATTACAGGGTTATAGGGTAGCTCTATTTTTAATTTTTTAAGGAATCCCCACACTGTTTTCCAAAGCGGATGCACCAACTTGCATTCCCACCAATAGTATGAGAGGGTTCCCCCTTCTCTGCAGCCTCTCCAACACTTGTTGTTTCCTGTCCTGTTAGTTCTGGCCATTCTGACTGGTGTAAGGTGGTATCTCAGTGTGGTTTTGATTTGAATTCCCTCAAGGGAACATTTTTTCATATGTCTGTTAGCCATTTGTATGTCTTCTATGAAGAAGTGCCTCTTCATTTCTCCTGCCCATTTTTTGATGTGGTGATCTTTATTTTGGTTATTGAGTTTGAGGATTTCTTTACAGATCTTGGATATCAGTTCTTTGTCTGTAGTGTCATTTGCAAATCCTCTCCCATTCCATGGGTTGCCTCTTTGTTTTGTTGACTGTTTCCTTTGCTGTATAGAAGCTTTTTATTTTGATGAAGTCCCAGAAGTTCCTTTTCGCTTGGTCTCCTTTGCCTTTGGAGACGTGTCTTGAAAGAAGTTGCTGTGGCCGATGTCAAAGAGGTTACTGCCTATGTTCTCTTCTAGGATTTTGATGGATTCCTGCCTCACGTTGAAGTCTTTCATTCATTTTGAGTTTGCCTTTGTGTGTGGTATAACAAAATGGTCTAGTTTCATTCTTCTATACATAGCTGTCCAATTTTTCCAGCACCATTTATTGAAGAGACTGTCTTTTTTCCACTGGATATTTTTTCCTGCTATGACTTCACCATAGATTTGTGGGTTCATATCATATCTGGACTCTCTACTCTGTTCCACTGGTCTATTTGTTTTTGTGCCAGTACCATGTTGTCTTGGTGATCATAGCTTTGTAATAAAGCCTGAAGTTAGTTACGTGATGTCCCCAGCTTTGTTTTTCTTTAAAAATTCCTTAGTGATTCGGGGTCGTTTTTGGTTCCATATAAATTTTAGGACTGTTTGTTCCAACACTTTGAAAAATGTTGGTGGGGTGCATATGGCCCTTCTTTAAGGCTCCCATCAACAGATGAATGGATAAAGAAGATGTGGTACATATATACAATGGAATACTATGCCTCCATCATAAAGGACGAATATCCAACTTTTGTAGCAACATGAACTGGACTGGAAGAGATTATGCTGAGTGAAATAAGGCAAGAAGAGAAAGTCACGTATCGCATGGTTTCACTTACTTGCGGTGCATGAGGGGTAAACTGGAGGACACTGGGAGAAGGAAAGTAAATGGGAACTAGGGTAATCTAGGGAGGGAAACGAAACAACAGAGACTTTGGACACAGAAACAAACTGAGGGACTTGGAGGGAGGGGGATGGAGGGATGGGAGAGCCTGGTGGTGGGTACTGGGGACACCTAAAGCGTGGAATACTGGGTGTGGGGAATGGGGAATGAATCTTGGAACACTGGAAAAAAAATTTTTTAGTAATAATAAAAAAAAATGGTGGAATTTTGATCAGGATGGCATTTTGAACGGAATGGCATTGCTCTGGGCAGTATAGACATTTTAATAATGTTTATTCTTCCAATCCATGAGAATGGAATGCTCTTCCATCTTTTTGTGTCTTCTTCAATTTCTTTCATGAATGTTCTGTAGTTCCTTGAGTATAGATCCTTGACTTCTTTGGTTAGGTGTATTCCTCAGTATCTTATGGTTTTTGGTGCTATAGTAAACGGAATCGATTCTCTGATTTCCCTTTCTATATTTTCATTGTTAGTGTATAAGAATGCAACTGATTTCTGTGCATTGATTTTGTATCCTGCCACATTACCAAATTGTTGTATGAGTTCTAGTAGTTTGGAGGTAGAGTCTTTGGGGTTTTCCACATAGAGTATCATGTCTTCTGCAAAGATAGAGAGTTTGACTTCTTCTTTGCTAAGTTGAATACCTTTTATTTCTTTCTATTGTCTGATTGCTGTTGCTAGGAATTCTAACACTATGTTGAACAGCAGTGGTGACAGTGGGCATCCTTGTCTTGTTCCTGATCTCAGAGGAAAGCTGTCAGTTTTTCCCCACTGAGGATGATATTCTCTGTGGGTTTTTCGTAGATAGATTTTATGTGGTTGAGAAATATTCCCTCTATCCGTATACTTTGAAGAGTTTTAATCAGGAACGCATGTTGTATTTTGTCAAATGCCTTTTCTGCATCAATTGAGAGTACCACGTGGTTCTACTCTCTTCTCTTATTGATATGCCAGTGTTGAACCACCCTTGCATCCCTGGGATAAAACCCACCTGGTCATGGTGGATAATCTTTTTAATGTATTGTTGGATCCTGTTGGCAAGGATCTTGTTGAGAGTCTTGGCATCCATATTCATCAGTGATATTGGTCTGAAGTTCTCCTTTTTGATGGGGTCTTTGTCTGGTTTGGGGATTAGAGTGATGCTGGCTTCATAGAAAGAGTCTGGAAGTTTTCCTTCTGTTTCTATTTTTGAAACAGCTTCAGGAGAATAGGTGTTATTTCTTCTTTGAATATTTGGTAGAATTCCCCAGGGAATCTGTCTGGTCCTGGGGACCAGACTCTTGTTTTTTGGGAGGCTTTTGATCACTGCTTCAATCTCGTTACTAGATGTAGGTCTATTCAGGTTGTGAATGTCTTCCTGTTTCAGTCTTGGAAGTTTATAGGTTTCCAGCAATGTACCCATATCCTGTAGGTTGTTAAACTTATTGGCATATAATTGTTGATAGTAATTTCTGATGATTGTTTCTATTTCCTTGGTGTTAGTCGTGATCTCTACCCTTTCATTCATAATTTTATTAATTTGGGTCTTCTCCCTTTTGTTTTGGATTAGTTTGGCCAGTGGTTTATCGATCTTATTAATTCTTTCAAAGAAAAAAAAATATGGAGCGCTTCACAAATTTGCGTGTCATCCTTGCGCAGTGGCCATGCTAATTTTCTCTGTATCATTCCAATTTTAGTATATGTGCTGCTGAAGCCAGCACGGCATTAAATCTTCTTTAAATATTATGGAGAATTCACTGGACATGGATTTTTCTTTGTTGGAAAATTTTTGATTACTGATTAATCTCCTTACTAGTTACAGGTCTATTCAGATTTTCTATTTCTTTATGAGTCAGTTTTGATAGATTTGTGTGTTTCTGGAAAATTTCCATTTAGGTTATCCAATTTATTGGTTTTCAACTATTCATACTCTTTTCATAGTCCTTTTCATTTCTGCCAAATCAATAGTTATGTATCCCTCTTCATTTATGACTCTAATCATTTGAATCTTCTCTCTCTTGTTTTTGTTTAATTTTTTATGATTTTTTAAAAAAGTTTTTAATTATTTGAAATATAGAGAGAGCAGGAGCAAGGGGAGTGACAGAGAGAAGAGGGAGAGGGAGAAGCAGGCTCCGTGCTCAGCATGTAGCCCCATGCAGGCCTCCATCCTGGACCCTGTGATCATTACCTGAGCCCAAAGCAGACGCTTAACCCAGTGACCTACTCATGTGCCCCTTGTTTTTGTTTCTAAGGTACTCTAGTTGAATGTTAATTATTTTGACGTTTTCAAAGAGCCGACACTTAGTTTAACAGATTTTTTCTACTTTCTTTCTGTCCTCTAATTTTTAAATCTCCAACTCTAATTTTATTATGTCTACCCTTCTGCTTGCCTTGGAGTTAGTGTGGTCTCCTTTTAGTATCTCAAGCTGTACAGATAGGTTTCTTCTTAATTTTAAGGTGTATGTTTACATTTACAAATTTCTAATGATACAGTGTTTTTGCATTGTAAATTTAGGTGTGTTTTGTTTTCATTTTCATTTGTCTCAAGGTAGTTTTTAATTTCTCTGTTATTTCTTTTTCCGCCTATTAGCTGTTTAAGACTATACTGTTAATTTCCACATATTTATTAATTTTCAGTTTCTCTTATGTTTGTAATTTCTAGTTTTATTCTACTGTGAACATAAAGACACTTTTTTATTTTAATTTTTTTTAAATTTAAGATTTGTAAAATACCACAGATTGGGTAGCCGGAAAAAACAAAAATTATGTTCTCACAGTTCTGGATGCCGTAAGTCCAAGATCAAAGGCCTAAGGTCTCTCCTTGGTTTCCGGATGGCCAATTTTTCACTGAGTCCTCACATGACACTTTCTCTGTACACATGCATCCCTCACTGTCCTTTTTATAACAGCACACCTATCATATTGGATTAGGGCCCTACCACATTATTTCATTTATCCTTATTATTAGCTCTTAAAGTCTTTATCTCTACTGTCTACTTTTGACTTATACAGGAGTGGTTAGAAATTTAACATGAGGGGCACCTAGGTGGCTAAGATGGTTAAGGATCTGCCTTCAGCTCAGGGCATGATCTTGGGGTCCAGGGACTGAGCCCCACATCGGGCTCCCTGCTCAGTGGGGAGCCTGATTCTCCTACTCCCTCTACCCCTCCCTCCCACTGATGCTCTCTATTTCAAATAAATAAATAAAATCTTAAAAAGAGAAAAAAAGAAATTTAACATGAATTTGGGGCAACACAATGTAGCCCATAACAATTTGTTCTGTGGTTTAACATATGGTCTAGGATGAAGAATGTTTTATTTAAGAAAAATGTAGACTCTGTGGTTTTGGTTTTGGTATTGTGTTCTCTATATGTTTATTAGATGTAACTGGTTTATTGTGTTATTCCAGTCTTCTGTTTTTTATAGATCCTATCTATTCTGTCCATTATTGAAAGTGGGATATTGGAGTATGGAGGTCTATTTCTCCCTTCATTTTTTCAATTTTTGCTTCATATATTTTTGGGGCTACTTTGTTAGGTCTGTATATGTTTATTTAATTGAGGGAGGTGGGAAGGAGGGAGAGGGAGAGAGAATCTCAAGCAGACACTCCATTGAGCATGGAGCCTGACTCAGCTCAATCTCAGGACCCTGAGTTCAGCTAAAATCAAGGGTAGGATGTTTAACTGAATGAGTCACCCAGGAGCCCCAGGTATGTATATGTTTAGAATGCTTACATCTTATTATATTGAACCTTTTATCAACATATAATATGTTTTGTCTCAGTCTTTTTAAAGTCTATTCTGTCTGACAATAAAATATCCACACTGGTTCTCTTTAGTTGTTATCTGTATGGAATTACATATATTCTATTCTTTTACTTTCAACCACTTTCTGATCTTATATTTAAATTGAGTCTCTTGGACAACATGTAGATGAACATTGTTTTTTTTTTATTTTTTGAAATCGAACTTGCCAGTATATTTTCTTAAATTAATAGTTTTTGATATAGTGTTCAATGATTCATTAGTTCCATATAACACCCAGCACTTGTCACAACACATGCCCTCCTTAACAGCCATCACCCTGTTATCCCATCCCCTTCAATCTCTCCTTTTTGACAGTTTTGTTCCATCCATTTACATATAATGTGATTACGGATAAGAAAGGATTTATTTCTACCATTTATTTTTTTTAATTATTTTTATCACTTTCTTGTTTTCTGTATACCTTATATATTATTTTTGTTTTTCAGTTTCTTCAATATATATAGTAAAATATTAGTAATTACATATTGATGTTAATTATGTATTTAATATTTGGTTGATTTTTTGGTATACATTTTCATTTCTTCTTTTCTTTTGTCTATATTTTTTAGTTATTTTCTTAACATTTATCTTGCAAATTACAACTAATATCTTAAACTTATAATAATCTACTTTGGAAAAGATCAACTAAGTTTCAGTAGTACACAAATACTTTGTATCTGTCGTACATCTCCTTCTGTTCTCCCTTATATAGTATTGTCATGGATTACATCTTTATACACTGCATTTCCATTAACATATATTTATGATTATTGCTGCATGCACTTTTTAAATAATACAGCAAACATTACAAACAATACCCACAGTACACTAATACTGGCTTTTATGTTTACTTCTGTAGTTATTTTTACCAGTCATTTTCTACTTAGGTTCAAGGTGCCAATCATTTCACCTGAAGGACTGCCATTAGTATTTCTTGTAGGACAGGTCTACTGGTAGACCTCTGGGTTCCAATTATCTGTAAATGTCTTAATTTCTCTTCCATTCTTGAAAGATCATTTTGCAAGACATATATTCTTGGCTGCGTTTTTTTCTGGTAAGATTTTATTTATTTATTTATTAGAGAGAGAGCATGCAGGAGCAGGGATAGTGGCAGAGGGAGAAGGAGAAGCAGGCTCCCCGCTGAGCAAGAAGCCCAGTGCAGGGCTTGTTCCCAGGGCCCTGTGATCATGACCTGAGGCAAGGGCAGAAGATTAACCGACTTAGCCACCCAGGCCCCCTCTTCCAGGATTTTAAATGTCATCCAACTGCTTTCTGACCCTATTTTTTTTATGAGACATTATCTAAATAGTTTTGAGAATCCTTTGTGCCTGACAAGTTCATTTTCTCTTGTCTCTCTTCCCTGGATTTTAACAATTTCACTGTAATATGTTTTGGTGTGGATCTCTTTCAGTTTATTGTTCTTGGAAATTGGTTTCTTAGATATGTATATTTACGATTTTCCTCATATTTGAAAGGTTTTTGGCCATTATTTCTTCAAATATCTTCTCTGATTTTTCCTTTTTCTCTTTTCCTTCTGGTATTCCTATAATACATTTGTTCTATATTTGATGGTATCCTTCAGGTCCCTCAGAAGTTATTCATTTCTCTTTATTCTTATTTCTTTTTGCTCCTTAGACTATATAAGTTCAACTGTCCTATCTTCAAATTCCTCAATCTAAAGTTTCACTTGTTCAAATATGCTGTTTGATTTAGAGAGGTTCAAAACCCTCTAGTGAGTTTTAAAATTTAAATTATTGTATTTTTCAGCTCCAGAATTTCTTTTTTTAAAAAAATTCTTTCTTTATCTCTATTGAAATTTTAAGTCTGTTCATGTATTATTTCTCTTATTTCCTTTAGTTTTCTATCCATGGCTTCCTTTAATTAATTGTACATATTTAAGACAGTTGATTTCACATCTTTGACTAATAATTCAAATGTCTGGGCTTCCTCAGTGATGGTTTTTGCCAAGTTATTATTTTATTCCCATTAATGGAATATTCCTTCCTGTTTCTTTGTGCATTTTGTAATTTTTGTTGAGAAGTGGACATTTGAGTATTATTTTGTGGTGACTCTGGAAATTTAATTGTCCCATTCTTCATGGATTGCTGAAACTCACTTGTTGAGGGCTGAATTCATCTGTTTGACTTTTCAGTACTATTTTTTCAAGGTGTGTGTTTCTTGTCATATGTGGTGTCTGTTATTTCTGTTTCATTTTCTCTGTGGTCAACTAGTGATCTGATAAATATTTCCTTAAATGTTTGGCTCCCTAAAGGGGAAAGTAGGCAAATACTGTTTCTTTAAGTCTCTTGGAAACCACTTCAGCCTGTGAGGGTTGAAAAAATGTCCACTGGCCTCTGTGCTAGTTCCTCAGTGATCAAAAGAAGCTTTCAGCAATCAATACAGAACCCTGATATATTACCCACCCTGGCTCCACCATTCTGCACCAGGACTGTAAAGCTGAGGATGTGGGAGGGTAGCTATTACCACTTGAAAGGCTAAAATTCCTCCAAATTTACTCTTTATCAAAGTCTTCCCTGGAGCTACAAATGTTCAACTATTTTCAGTTCCTACCAGTGCACTAGTTATTTAGGTGGACGTGTATCCTACGCCACCATTTTTGAGACATCATTACCCTTACTTCTTCTCTTGACCCATTTTCTTAGATTAGGAAAACTGTAGTTATTAGTTGCCCATATTTTGTTTATATGTTCCCCTGTTTTGGCTCTCCTCTATTGTAAAACATAATGTACATTTGTATATTAGACTCTGAGCAGTCTGACAGTATATTAACCAGTCCATATTTAAGTAGTCTTTCCCAAAGTTATTTGAGTACAGAACCTTTTGGTTATATTCCTATGAAGATCCCATGGAAAAGTATTCTGTAGCTGATGTCTGCTTTTCTTCTTTTCTCATGAAACATAAATGATTATTTTTCTCTCATCCCTTCTAGTTTTTTAGATTACTATCATGGTATTCATTTTTTCCTTTTCTCACTGCATTAGTTTTCTTTTCTGTGTATTTCCTCTCAGGACATCCTGTAATTTTGATGGGAAACAGTTGTTCTTCTGGCTGTCACAAGAAAAAGTCAGTACCACGGAAGCAAGCCTTCCATCTTTAACATTGCTTTACTCCTAGCAGTATGTGTCAGCAACATCTTCATTTCAATGAATCCCAGGGGGCAAATATAAAGGAGGAGCAAAAGCAGCTGTGAATAAGCCTATGGGTTCTACCTTGGGCCAATGGCACTTACCAAATACGCGTTACACTGAAAACCCAGATCATCTGACAAGAGTTTCTCTTTTGGCATCACAATCTCTTTTATGTTTACTCAGGGCTCTAGCTATTGCTGGTGTCAAAAAGATACTGTTGATTGTGCCCCAAAATCAAACCAAGTCTCCCCATTTTGGTACATGGCCTCATAACTCACTTGTTTCCTCATAGCAAAAACTTAGCAGTCTTCTTTGTTTCTTGACTTTCATTCACATAGCACATCAGACCTATCGGCAAATGTTGCCTCTGACTCCAAAATACATCTGAATTCTGCTGTTTACCATCCCAGTCCAAGTCATCAACTTCCTTACACTTGAGCTTACTTCCAAAGCCTCCAAGATGCCTTTACTCTAACCTCCTACAGTCAGTCTCCACAAACTTCAAAGTGTAAACCAGATCCCATCTCTCTTTTCGTGGACAGCAGGGAGGATTCAATATCAGCTCTTTATATCATTGTACACTGGTTCTTCAGCCTCTCTTGCTGCTGCCCCTGCTTCAGAATTTCCACTTCATTCATATAACACTATTTGCATACACTCTAGCTTTATTTGTATACATTCGAGAGTCCTTCACAACTTGTTTATATTACCTTTTTCTTCTACCACGCTGTGAGTTCCTTAAGGACAGAGATGATTTGTCATTTTGGTTTCTTTTTTTTTTTTTTCTGATTTTTTTTTTTATTGTTACTAAAATTTTTTTTCCAGTGTTTCAAGATTCATTCCCCATTCCCCACACCCAGTGTTCCACGCTTTAGGTGTCCCCAGTACCCACCACGAGGCTCTCCCATCCCTCCATCCCCCTCCCTCCAAGTCCCTCAGTTTGTTTCTGTGTTCAAAGTCTCTGTTGTTTCATTTCCCTCCCTAGATTACCCTAGTTCCCATTTGCTTTCCTTCTGCCACTGTCCTCCAGTTTGCTCCTCATGCACCGCAAGTAAGTGAAACCATGCGATACTTGACTTTCTCTTCTTGGCTTATTTCACTCAGCATAATCTCTTCCAGTCATTTTGGTTTCTTTTGCTTTTGTTTTTTATTTATTATTGACAGAGAGAAAGCCCATTAGTGGGGAGTAGGGGCAGAGGGAGAAGCAGACTCCCCACTGAGCAGGGAGCCCAATGCAGGATTCCTATCTCAGGACCCTGACATCTTGATCTGAGCCAAAGGCAGACACTTACCTGACTGAGCCACATAAGTGCCCTGATTTGTCATTTTGAATACTCTATCCCCATTATCTAGCACAAGGTCTATTACAGCATATGTAAATATTTAATAAATGCTTTTAATGAATGTATAATGATATATGGATACATCCTGTCATAGAAATAGGGCACATAAGAAGACTGACAACTGATAATTATTTAATACTCAACACTGATCATACAGTTATTGAATTTCTACTACGTCTAGTCATTAGAAATACAGTAGGAAAAAAGACTGACTTAAAAGTTTTAGCTAATGTACCAAGACAGAAACAGGTAAGGAAGCTTATGTATTAGGAAGGGAACAACAAAATTATTCTCATAAGTGATATAACTATAAATAGAACTGTTTTATTACATAAAACAGGCATACAAATAGATAAGAAAGTCCGTAGGACCCCAACAAGTATGAATAAAAGTTGAGACAACCAATTCTCCAAAGAGAATCTGTCATTAGTAGATAAATAGAAGAAAAAGTATTCACTTTGACCAGCAGCAGTACTCTACTGTGATGTTTATCGGTAACTATGTCAAGATATTACAGCAGTAACAGTAACAACAAAATGCATACCTTTTTTTTTTTTTAAGATTTATTTATTTATTTGACAGAGAGACACAGCTGAGAGAGGGAACACAGGCAGGGGGAGTGAGAGAGGGAGAAGCAGGCTTCCTGCTGAGCAGGGAGCCCGATGTGGGACTGGATCCCGGGTCTCCGGGATCATGACCTGAGCCAAAGGCAGTCGCTTAACCAACTGAGCCACCCAGGCGCCCCCAAAATGCATACCTTTAACAGACTAAAACAGTTCCTAAATTCTACTCTGAAAGGCAATCTGAAATATGTACTAAATTATATGTGTATGTCTATTAAAGAGTTATTTATGTTAAATAATGCATATATACTACATGCTGATAATATAGAAAAGAATAAAGAAATAATATCATAATGTGTAGTGATTAAAAATGTCGAGTGTAGGGGTGTTTGTGTGGCCCAGTTGGTTAAGGGTCTGCCTTCGGCTCAGGTCATGATCCCAGGGTCCTCTGATTGAGCCACATCTCAGGCTCCTAGCTTAATGGGGATCCTGCTTCTTCCTCTCCTCCATTCATGCTTTCTTTCACTCTCTCTCAAATAAATAAAAATCTTAAGAAAAAAAAAAGTTCAGTATGTATTGATGTGACTGCTGAGAAACTGGTGGAAGTGGAAACATTTATAATCTTAACAGGTTACTATGGTAATAATATAATGAAAAGCCCCAATCCATCATATTCTCCAAGCAAGAATTTTTTTCTTTTTGTCCAACATGGGACTTGAACTCATGAGTCTAAGATCAAGAGTCACGTGCTCTACCAACTAAGCCAGCCAGTGCCCCTTTTAGCAAGAATTTTTACTTTTAGAAGTATCTTTAAATATCATTAAATGAGTACAAGCACTTTCATTCAGTACTATTTCAAACAGCTCAAAATGGGAAGCAACCTTAAAAACCCAATATAAGAGACTGCTTAAATTATGATAGATCCACATAGTGAAATATTAAGTAGCCATTTAAAAGATGATGATATAGACAGATATTCATGGTAATGGAGAAAGTCAGACTTCCCAGATTAGGATGCGTATTATAAGGGGAAAAATTATCTGCCATACAGTGTACCAACAAATATTTTTGAATGAAGGAGTGAATGAGTGCATAAGATAGGAGGTGTCCTGGCTGTCCCCTGATACACTATCACATACTCGTGTTTTTCCGGTGCTCATCTTGGCTTTAGATTTGGTAGTGGGTCATATTCAATTAGCCAGATGAGTCATACCTCCTTCTTTCTACAAGTAGCATCATAAAAAAATTCTTCACATAAAAAGTCGCTAAAATGTTTCTTTGGAATAATATTTAAAGCTTTCAGTTTCCTTTTGTAGTAAACTATTCATTAATTGATAAATGTTAAAACTATGTGATGGGGACATAAGGTTCATCACACTTATATTTTTATATGTTTGAAATTTTATACATTCCTAACTTTTTTATGTAAGTTGTTTAGTGTTACACATTCATTCCCAGAGTTACTGAGACAAAATAACATTACATCTTAAAGGAATTCAATAAGAATTTATTAGGTAATATATAAAGAGGGCTCTAAACTCTTTTGGGTAAGTAGCCATTTTACAACAAAACCCACATGTATTAGTAAAGGACAAATGAATGGTCTGAAATCTACTGATTGTTTTTAAACCTGTTTTCATGTTGAAAGCCAGTTTGAATGAAGACAAAAGACTTTTGGTGGGAAAAGAGCAGACAGCCTACAAGGAAAAAAAAATACTTATGGTGGAAATTTCTCAAGTTTACATTAAAAAATAAAAGACTAGTCATTTTTTATTATTTTGGTTTTTCTTTTAACTTTGGGGGTTTTATTCATTTGTTTTTTGTTTTTTTGAGAGAGAGTGTGTGTAAGCAGGGAGGGACAGAGGGCGAGGAAGACATTATCCTAAGCAGGCTCAACACCCAGTGCAGAGCCCAATACAGCGCTCAATCCCATGATCCCGAGATCATGATCTGAGGTGAAATCAAGAGTTGGATGTTTAACTGATTGAGACACCCAGGCCCCTAACTATGAGCTGTTTTTAAGTGACATCTAGACTAACTTCAGTTAACATCTGGATAACAAAAAATAAATTCTTAATTAAAATACAGAACTGCCAAATTAAGACAGATAGCCTAAATCACCAATAATGAATGATAAACTCATCTTTCAAAACATTTCCCACCCATCTCTCTCCCTAAAGTACCTAAAAAATACTACTATGCTTTCTTTAAGTTAAAAAAGTATCTTTTTGGGGTGCCTGGGTGGCTCAGTTGGTTAAGCGACTGCCTTCGGCTCAGGTCACGATCCCGGAGACCAGGGATCGAGTACCACATCGGGCTCCCTGCTCGGCGGGAAGCCTGCTTCACCCTCTCTCACTCCCCCCGCTTGTGTCCCCTCTCTGGCTGTGTTTCTCTCTGTCAAATAAATAAAATCTTTAAAAAAAAAGTATCTTTTTTTTTTTTTTTTTTAAAGTATCTTTTTGAGAAAATCTATATTATATATAACAAGACAATTCAAGAAGCTATTTAGAAGGTTGTTGAATTCTCTGCAAAACATGGGAAGAGAGAAATCAGGTGAATGACCAAATTCACAAATCTGAAAATATCCAGCAAAGTGCTATTTTAATAATAGTGTTATAAACTAAACTGTGTCCCTCCCAAATTCCTATGTTGAAGGCCTAACCTCTAGTACTTCAGAATGTGACTATATGGAGATAGGGCCTTTAAAAAGGTAATTAAGTTAAAATGAGACCCCCTAGGAAGGGCTCCATTTAACTAACATCCATATAATAAAAGGATATTTAGGTACACAAGGGGCATGGGCCTACACAGAGGAAAAACTATTTGAGGACAGAGCAAGAGTGTTGCTATCTTCAAACCAGAGGGAGAAGCCTTAGTGGAAACCAACCACTGGTACCTTGGTATTGGATTTCCAAACAAAACTGTGAGAAAATAAACTTCTATTGTTAAAACCACCCAGTGTGTGGTATTAGTGCATCAGTTTGTCTGCTGGGTTATAAGAAGGTGCCAAGCAAGGCGAAGTGGTAATGTTCTACCTACCCAAATGACCCTGACTGCTCTTTCTGTCTTAGTGACCCTGAGTGCTGTCTGATGGCCTGTTCTCTGCGAAGTTACACTGTGATATATTTTTCTAGAAGAGGAAATAAAAATTTCTATCACTATGTTCAATTACCACCCATTGCAGAGATGTGCAGAAACTTACTTATTCCACTCCATATTAATGGCTGTTTAGGGTGGTTTTAGATTTTAATCAAAACATTTATGATGATGTCTTTTGTACATATTTGAATATTTTTACAGGATAAAGTCCCAGTAGCAAAAGTGATAGAGATATCAAAGTGTATTCGCATTAACATTTGTGATATATTGCCAAAGATACCAAATTACACCTCTTACCAACATTTGAGAATGACTGGTATTTTAAAAATTTTGCCAAAGTATCTTGCTTTATATATTTTATACTTCTACAAATGAATTTTCATGTGTTGGTATTTATTAAATGTATTTATATATTCATTTCCTTCTTCTGAGATGGTCATTTTGAGAAACGTCCTAATAACTCCAGAGAAATTTACATCTATTTTAGATATTTTCACTTTTGTGGATTTACTAAAATTCTTAGCATTAATATCTGCCACAATTTGGCTTGGATAATATAAGCATTCTAAGCTGTCTTCCTAGAGAGTAAAATTCATTTTCTATTGGATGGCATAATATACAAAAACAGTTGGATCTCACATATTAAAATGGTCAAATACAGGACTTCATTTCACTCCTTTTTTATAACCTATATTCCACTTGTAGAGCAAAAAAGTCTCAAATTAAAAACCCTAACAGAGACATAAGAAAAAGAAAATACCAAATGAAGTTTAGAATTAACAATCTCTGCATATAGAACCACACAGGAAATTCCACAGAGAAAATGTCCCCTAAAAGAATGACAGAAGTAGGGTACCTGGGTAGCTCCATCAGTTAAGTGTCTGCCTTTGGCTCAGGTCACGATATCAAGGTCCTGGGATGGAGTCCCTAGGTGGCAGGGGGATCCACACTCAGTGGGGAGTCTGCTTCTCTGATCCCACTAGTGCTCTCTCACTCTCTCAAAAAACAATGACAGATGCAACCACCAAAGCAGCTACCTCAATAAGACCCAGACCTAAAAACATTCCACAAATAATAATAACTCATCCACTTATAAAGTCTAAGGAGTCAGTGTGATTTGTAATTTTTTTGTAAATACAAATCTTTGCAGATAATCTTGATCTAATTTTACTTCTCATGAGCTCAAGAAAGTGTCCCACATTCAATACCTCTAAAGCATCTTTCCTCACTCACACTTAGACACCAAGTTTTTTTTACTTAAAAAAAATGCAGGTGCCTGGGTGGCTCAGTGGGTTAAAGCCTCTGCCTTCAGCTCAGGTCATGATCTCAGGGTCCTCGGATCGAGGCCCATGTCTGGCTCTCTGCTCAGCAGGGAGCCTGCTTCCTCCCCTCTCTCTGCCTGCTTCTCTGCCTACTTGTGATCTCTCTCTCTGTCAAATAAATAAATAAAGTCTTTTAAAAAATGCATCATTTAATTTTTTTCTTTAAGGTGGGGGGAAGGGGCAGATAGAATGTTCTGATATTATGACTTGAGCTGAAATCAAGAGTCAGATGCTTAACAAATTGAGTCTCTAAAGTACCCCAGAATGTTTTAAACTATACAGATGTGCACAAAAATATTACAAGTTGAGGGAGGAGACTAAAAACAAAGTTCCACTTGCCACCATAGATGAACGTAGACTCTACTGAAAGTAAGACCTAATCTACACAAAGGAGCAAAACTAGGGTGAGAAAGAAGAAGATGCTTTAATGAGAACAGATTTCTGAAGGAAGACAGATTCCAGGTAACCAATTAAAACCCTGGTTAATCACATGCTGTAATTAACTCCATCAGCATGGGGAAGGGAGGAGTATCCTATCAGAACCTGATGCAGAAACTGCTTTTTAGTCCTATTCTATAAATTCATAAATTTAACATGATGCCAATAAGTGGTATTGGGACTCCTAACTAGTCATTTGGGGATAGAAATGCATTTCCTACTTTATTATATAAATATAAACTCCAGGAGTCAAAGATTTAAATGTAAAAATTTTTTCCCAACACCATTTGTTGAAGAGACTGTCTTTCTATTGGATATTCTTTCCTGCTTTATCTAGGTGTTTATCTAAAGGATATAATAATAGTGATTCAAAGAGGCACATGCACCCCACTGTTTATAGCAGCAACACCACAATAAATATGGAAAGATGGAAAGAGTTCAGATGTCCATTCGATATATATACACACACATATGTGCATGCACGTGTGCACGCGCGCACACACACACACACACACACACACACACGAATACTACTCAGCCATCAAAAAGATGAAATCTTACCATTTGCCACAACCTGGATGAAACTAGAGGGTATTATGCTAAGTGAAATAAGTTAGTCAGAGAAAGACAAATACCATACGATTTCACTTATATATGGAATTTAAGAAACAAAACTGATGAACATAGGGGAAGGGAGGGAAAATAGGATAAAAAAAGAGAGGGAAACAAAGTGTAAGAAACTTTTTTAAGATTTTATTTATTCATTTGAGACAGAGAGATACAGAGAGAGAGAGAGCATGAACAGGGAGCCAGGCAGAGGGAGATGGAGAAGCAGGCTTCCTGCTGAAGCAGGAGCCCAATGTGGGGCTCAATCCCAGGATCCTGGGATCATGACTTGAGGTGAAGGCAGATGCTTAACCGACTGAGACACCCAGGCGCCTCTGTAAGAGACTCTTAACTGTAAAGCATTGAGGGCTGCTGGAGGGGAGATGGGTGGGGGCAACAGATCATTGGGTAATGGGCATTAAGGATGGCACTTGATATAATGAGCACTGGGTATTATAAGCAACTAATGAATCATTAAATTTTACCCTGAAATTAATAATACACTATATGTTAACTAACATGAATTCACATAAAACCAATAAATAAATGTAAAAAAATATTTTTTTAAGATTTTATTTATTTATTTGACAGAGAGAAGCACATTAGAGAGGGAACACAAGGAAGGGGAGTGAGAGAGGGAGGAGCAGGCTTCCCGCTGAGTAGGAAGCCCAATGCAGGACTCAATCCTAGGACTCCAGGATCATGACCCAAGCCAAAGGCAGATGCTCAATGACTGAGCCAACCAGGTGCCCCTAAGTGTAAAATTTTTTCAGTAATTAATCTATAAAAGTATTAGAATAAAACAAATTTTTAATCTTACAGTGAGAAAGGTCTTAACTTCTTTAATACCTATGATATAAAATGCAGAAACTGGGGGCACCTGGGTGGTTCAGTCGTTAAAGCGTCTGCCTTCGGCTCAGGTCATGATCCCAGAGTACCGTGACTGAGCCCCACATCGGGCTCTCTGCTTAGCGGGAAGCCTGCTTCTCCCTCTCTCATTCCCTCTCTAGCTGTATTTCTCTCTGTCAAATAAACACAATCTTTTAAAAAAAATGCAGAAAGATAAAAAAAAGATAAATTCTGACATGGAAAAACAGACAATACTGCTTTTCAAAGACAAAGAAACAAAAAAAACCCTACCCCATAAAAAATTTAAAAGACTAACAACAAACTCATTGTAGAAAACTCATTGTAATGTATATGATTGACAAAGAGCTATTTTTATCATTTCTAAAGAGTTGATACAAATCACTAAGATAAAGATCAATAATCCAAGAGAACACAGGTCAAAAATCATCAACAGGGATTTCATAGAAAATAAAATATACATGGTTCTTCAATACAGGGAATGAAGCCTAAGCCCACATTACAATAAAATAAATGCAAATTAATATTATAAAGTTCATTTTCCAGTTTTTAAATTGGTGAAGATCAATACAGTAGGTTACTTAAAAGGAAAACAGGCATTTTATGTGCTGCTAGTAGGTATATAAAATGATATTTGATAATGTCTGCTGACATCAAAGAAGTATATATCCTCTAATCCAGCAATAATACTTAAAGAAACACATGTAGAAAATGATGTCGTCTTGTTTGTAATAACCAAAGAGGAGGAGCAACCTACATGTCCATTCAAAGGGTCTGATTGTGAAGTTCATGTTTCTATTGATTACCTCTGTAAATTTCTGTTCTGTGTCACTCTTGTGTTCATTTCTCTTTTATAGAACCCCTGTTAGTATTTCTTGTAGTGCTGGCTTGGTGGTTGCATAATCTATTAGACCTTGGCGATCTTGGAAGCTCTTTATTTCCCCTTCCATTTTGAATGTCAGCCTTGCTGGATACATTATCCTTGGTTGCATATTTTTGTCATGTAACTTCCTGAATATGTCTTTCTGTCTTGCCAGGTTTCTGTGGAAAGGTCTGACGTTATTCTGATGGTCCTCCCTCTATAGGTAAGGGATTGCTTCCCTCTAGCTGATCTTAAGACACATTCTTTGGTTTTATGATTCATGAATTTCACAGTTATGTGCCTGGAGGTTTTTCTGGTCTCACTGATCTTGGGGGGTGTGATTGAATAATAATTGTATCTTTAAATCAGAAAAAGTGCAAAAAGAATGCAGCAACTATTTATATTCTAGCATGTTTTTATTGAATGATCTCCAAGATGCATTATTAAAATAAAAACATGGTCCATGAGTATTGTTGAATACCGTTTTTGTAAAAAAAAGAATAATGGCAGGAATTATACACAAGTAAGTTTATATTATATATGCATCTTTATATAGTTTTCAGTGTGTGACACACACACATACCATCTCTGAATGGTATGTAAGAAACTAGTATGAATGGCTGGATGAGAATTGAGTGGCTGGGGAGAGCAAGTATGGGAAGAAGACTCATGGTTCACTGTATATCCTTTGTTACCTTTTGAAATCCCTATATGTTTTAAATACCTACTAGAAAAACCAATTAAATATTTTTTTGAATGGAAGGGGAAATCTATACTAAAAGTGGAGATTTAGAGGCATTATGTTGCTATAGGGACCAACATAACAATTCTAAGTTTAACATTACCCACTAACTTAAGGAAAAGAAAAATCAACGTGATGTGTCACATCAAGAAGAGAAAGGATAAAAAAATATGATCATTTCAGTAGATAAAGAAAAAGCATTTGACAAAGAGCAATATCCATTCATCACATAAACCCTCAAGAAAGTAGTGTTAAAGGGAACATATCTCAACATAATAAAGGCCATCTAATGAAAAATCCAGAACTAACATCGTACTCAATGGTGAAAAACTGAAAGTTTTTCCCCTAGGATCAGAAAGTAGAGAAAGATGTCTTCTCACTCCTTTTATTCAGCATAGTTCTAGCCATGGTAATCAGAAAATAAAAAGAAATAAAAGACATCCAAATTCGTAAGGAAGAAGTTAAACATTCACTATTTGCAGATGGCATGGTACTACACTTGGAAAACCTTAAAGACTCCATGAAAAAACTACTAGAATTGATACATAAATTTAGTAGGTTTGCAAGATACAAAATCAATATACAGAAATATGTTGAATTTCTATACGTTAATAATAAAGTAGCAGAAAGAATAGTTAAGGAAATAATCCCATGTACAACTGCACCAAAAAGAATAAAATAGCTCTGAATAAACTTCACCAAAGAGAGGTTATACCTGTACTCTGAAAACTGTTAAAACACTGATGAAAGAAACTGAATATGACACAAACAGAAAAATATTCCATGCTCATGTACTAGAAGAACAAATATTGTTAAAATGTGAATACTACCCAAAGCAATCCAGATTTAATGCAATCCCTATCAGAATACCAACAGCATTTTTTCACAGAAATAGAATAAATAATCCTAAAATTTATATGGAACCACAAAAGACTTTGAATCACAATCCCAGATTTCAAGGCACACTTCAAAACTATAGTAAATCAAAACAGTATGATACTGGCACAAAAGCAGAAACATAGATCAATGGAACAGAATAGAGAGCCTGAAATAAACCCATGATTATATGGTCAATTAATCATCAACAGAGGAAACAAGAATATGCAGTCTCTTCAATAAATGGTGTTGGGGAAACTGAACAGCAACATGCAAAAAGAATGAAACTGGAACACTTTCTTACACCATACATAAACTCAAAATGGATTAAAGAACTAAACATAAGACTGTGGTCTGTGTGTGTGTGTGTATAAAATATATATGCATATTATCCAGCATTAAAAAATAATGAAATTATATACAGAATTTAAGAAAAGAAACAAATAAACAAAGAAAAAAGAGAGAAAAACTGGACTCTTAGATATAGAGAACTGGTGGTCACACAGGAAGGGTTGGTGAAGTGGTGGATGAAACAGGTGAAAAGGGTTAAGAGTACTGTTATTGTAGTGAACACTGAGTGATGTACAGAATTGTCTAATCACTATATCATATACCTGAAACTAGTATAGCACTGTACATTAGTTACACTGGAATCAAAATTAATAAATAAAAATTTTAAAAATAAATATATAAATATAATGAAGAAAACATAGGGGCCAGGATCCAGAGAACAGTGATGTTTCTAAATGTAGTTCCAAACCTAACTATGCCAGAGTCTTCAGTATCTCAATGTAAAAAAAGTCAGCATAGCTTGAATTTACATTTTTTGTTGAAATATAATAAAACAAACTGTTATTGTATATAAGAAGATAAAATAGGATGCTCTGCAAAAATCAGAGTTTTACTATAAGTTTTACTATAAGTTTCCAGAAAGGACTTCAATAGAACAATTGAAAAGAACACAAGGAATTACAGCAACAAGATCCTAGACAGGAGAGGCCTTCAAGGAGAGGGAGGAAATTGCTCGCTCATTCCACAGCAAAATTCTAAACTAAAATATTTTTATTTGCCTGATCGTGAAAAACAAAGTAATAAAAGACAAAAAAGCATGAGGAAGGAGGTAGCTTCCAATTTTAGATATGGGACCAAAGGAAGGATGTTTGAGAAGGTGACACCTGAGTAAATGCCCAGAGAAGATAAGAAAACTGTACCCCATGCAGACATGGGGAAGCATGGGATAGAGTACCCCAGCAAAGGCAGTGGCAAGAACCCAGGTCCCAGGGGAAAAGTCGCATGGAATCTGAGGATCAGAGTGGAGTCTCAGGAGGCCATGATGGAAGTGAGGAAGGAGAAGGCAATGGGAGATAAGGCCCCAGAGCTCAGGACGGGTTTGTTTATGAGGTGAGCAGACACTAGGGCATGTGGAGTCAAAAAGCGGTATGACAACTTACATATTCATAGCTTTGCTCCTTTAGTCACCTTGAAAAAGACAGAAGGAGAGCATGGAAAGAAGCAAGAAGATGATTTAAGAAAACGACTGCAACAATGCAGAGGACCAACAACGATTACCTGGAAATGTTCTGACAGCAGAGGTGGCAAGAAGTGCTGGACTCTCTGTGCATTGGGAAGTGGAACTACCAGGAGGTTCCCACAGGTAGAAGGGAAGTTATGAGAAAAAGAGGAGTTGAGGATACGTGGGGAAGAAGAGGGAGGGTCGGGAGCTTGATTCTGCTATGCCTTCAGCACCCAAGTGGAACCATGGCTCAGGCAGTTAAGGAATACTGCTCTAGTGATGGAGCTGAGGATAGGCTGCAGATAGCTTTGGGAGGGATCAGTGTGTACCTGGCATTTAAAGTTACAAGATGAAATGAAAGCACCAAGGGGGTGAGGTGGACAAGATAGAGAAGTCCAGTACTGAGCCAAGCAGAGCACATTAGTAGTGAAAAGCCAGAGAAAGATATGAGGAACACAGGGGAGGCAGGGAAACAAAGCAGGAGTGAGCACTGCACTGCAAGGAGACATGATCATGGCTACACAAGTGACCATAGGAGAAGCAACCTGGAGCTCACTGCCGATGCCAGGGGTGTGGCATGGGGAGTGCTGGGCTGGAAGCTTGAATAACAGGCTCAGTAGAGAACAGGGGGCAATATAGCCAGGATAGAAGTAGAAGTACAGTGAAGAGGAATTAAAAAAAAAAAAAACACTTTTAACATGGTAAAAAAAATAATAGCATGATTTTAGGATGATGAGAAATTTCTGAGAAGGGAATTAATGGCATTGCATTCTCTTTTTTTAAAAGATTTTATTTGAGAGAGAGAGAGAGCATAAACACAAGCGGTGGGGAGGGATAGAGGGAGAAGCAGACTCCCCACTGAGCAGGGAGCCTGATGAGGGTCTCAATCCCGGGACCCTGGGATCACGACCTGAGATGAAGGCAGACACTTAACCAACTAAGCCACCCAGGTGCCCCACTGGTATTATATTCCTGAGTGAGCTACGTAGAAAGACAGTTGGTCATTATAATATTATTCATAATATCCTCAAACTAAAGACACTTAACTACCAACAGAAGAACAGATGCATTAATTGCATAAATTAACCCAATGGAATACTTTACAGCAATAAAAATGAACAAACTGCTAAATGCAACAATAATGATGAATCTCACAAGGATAATATTAAGTGAAAGTAGTCAGGCGAAAAAGAATGCATATTGTATGATTACTTCAGGGTTCTATGAATGAATCTTATACTATTCAATAAAAGATGTATTAAAAAACAAAACAAGACAAAACAAAATGCAAGTTAATCCGCAGCCTGGTATTTGAAGAGTTTAAGTAAAGACTGAGAATCAGGGCACCTGGGTGGCACAGTTGGTTAAGTGACTGCCTCCAGCTCAGGTCATGATCCTGGAGTCCTGGGACTGAGCCCTGCATCGGGCTCCCTGCTCGGCGGGAAGCCTGCTTTTCCCTCTCTCACTCCCCCTGCTTCTGTTCCCTCTCTAGCTGTGTTTCCCTCTGTCAAATAAATAAATAAAATCTTAAAAAAAAAAAGAAAAAAGAATCATTCACTATGGACACAGTGAAAAAAAGATCCCAGTGGGTGGGATGTTTAACTTTTAAGACCTGTAAGTTAACTTTAAATCTAAGAATATAACAGATGCATGAAACTTCTAAAAAACTGCCAATAAAATCAATAGTTGGCTCTTAAAACAAGGCTGCTCAAACGTTCCCTCAAAAAACAGTAAGATTTTCTTCTTTTTTGTAGTAAAAAATAATACCCTACAGGGAAGAAAGCAAACACGTATCCTTAAAAATAATTTCTGATCCATTAATGACTATTTATGCTCTTAAAGATAATTTCTGATCCATTAATGACCGTTTATGCTCTTAAAGATCAAACCCTTTTATGTTTTAATATATGTTTTCCATCCCACCCATAGTGATTAATGAAGAAATATTAATATTCATTATCAGATTGTCACAGAATGCCTCTTACTAAAATTGTGTTTCTAAGAAAGACAAAACCAAAAAAGCCAGATTTATAAGACACCACTTAGAAAGAAATCCAAATATGGTTGTTTTTTCCTTGCCCCTCTGCCCTCAAATTATCAAAAATTTCCTGCTAAAGGTTCAAACAAGCATTCAAATACAATTCAGTGCTTCTGTTACATAAAATCTATGTCAAATTCTGGCTTCCTTATCCTGGCATTTCTCCATTGTAAGGTGACAAAAATGTTTATCATAAAAATATCTTTTAAGACAAACTCACAGTTAGTGACTGCTGGAATCAGTTCTCTGCACTCACCAGGGAGGGTAGATATGGATGATGTCTTGGGGATGTCCCCTGAGGCGGCGAGCAGTCTCCTTTGTGAACAGAACCTTCAAGCCAGTCCTAGGGGTCTCATCTTGAGAAGGGCTGTTGGCCTGTAGCCCTGCTAAATGCTCACACATGGCAACTTGGATGGTGCATTCCTCATGCAGCTCTAGAATTTTCACAATTAATACACCAGATTTTCTACCTAGAAGGTGAAGAAAAAAAAAAGGCAAAATGAAGTATAATAGACATACGGTCCAACTGCAAATAAAATGTCATGAAAAAAAGAACCACATTAAGATCCCTTTATTCACCTGGAGAAAATGGCTTGTATACTTTGCAATGTAAAGTATAGATTAACATACACTGTAACATCTTTTTATTTAAAATAACTTACATGTTGCATTTTAAGCAAGGTACAAAACAGTCTTCCATCATAAAGAAACAGTCTTGCATACACAGAAGACTCAGACCCGTCATTTCATAGAGCATGTTTTCACACCAAAATTCTAACTCTTTTGATAACCACAACAAAGGGAGTAACACCACTTATTGCCCCTTCTTCTTCCTTATATGCTCCCTCTACCTCATCAATTGCTTTGATTCTCTATTTTGGCTGGTTGCAAATGTTCTAATGTTCATAAAGATTAAAGGTAAGGATTTCTGAGGAATGCTGAATGTGAAGGCTCGAGATTTATACAGATGGAATTTAATCTGAATTTAAGTATTGGCTCTCTGATTAATTAAGTTTGGTCAGTATAGATAGCATTTCAACACATGTTTTCTCATGTGTAAAATAGGGATTGTGCCACCTGCCTCAAAGAACAGTTTTAAGAATTAAATGAGAGAACTCAAGTTGACAGTATGTGTAACCTAAAAACCACTTGTGTCCCAGAAACTGTCACAACACCAGGAGACCTAAGTAAGGCTGCATACCCCAGTACTGTTTATAAGAGCAAAAAACTGCACCCAAATCAGTAGGAGGAAGGGTAAGCCATGCTGTATGCATACAACAGAACACCATGCAGAGAGAGCATGGTGGAGCGGGTCTGTATGGATCAGCATGGAGAGATCTCAAAACAAGAGAGGATAAACAAGATATGTAGAGTATGATACCTATAGTGTTATTTTTTTAAGCACAGAAAACAATAAAGTATTGTTGCAGATACATATGTAACACAAATATATGACTAGCAGGATACATAGAAACACATACCTAAGGAGAGAGAGAGGAGCATGACTCAGGGTTTCACACTTATCTGTCATATTGTTTCGATTATAAAAATATATGAATCAAAGAAGACAAAAGATGAAAATGTGTTATTATTTCCAGGTGGTAAATATAATTGTTTTTCTATTACTTTGTTTTTTAATTAAAAAAATAGGTGAAATGAAATAACAAAAGCTAAGTGTCTACCACAGTATCCTGCTAATAATAATAGACACTGATATGATTTTTCTTTACCCCTTTAGCCAGTTAATACTGAATAAAAATTAATACTTAAATAATACCAATGTTTTCATTATATAATTTCATTTCCATTTATTTCTCCCCTTCTTCTTCATTTTCCACTCACCCTTAACTTTCCCATTCCTTCCTTTCTCTAAGTGCCAACTCACATACTAAGCATGTGCTCACATACTAAACAAGGCCACGCCACTGAGCACTAATTTGAACTACTGTTTCCTAAGGTATGTACCTATCTTGCTACTATTTCTTAACGTAAGGAAGGAAACAGAATGGGGGAAGGATATGAACAAGCACAAAGTCAGGCTGGTGGTACTAGTCATTACGGGGGAGGGAAGTGAAGGAATGAAAACAAGTATTATAGAAAGGCACTAACTAGGAAGTAAGCACTGAGTCTCTTCTGCCAAAATAACTATTTTTACTTTAATAAAAAGTGCCTCACCCTCAGCTGATGAATAGGAGAAGGAGTCAAGATAATGTAAAAGTCGCTCTGGAACATACACCATTTCCCATGCAGGGCAGCCAGAGCAATGGGTGGAGAATTAGGGTCTTTAGCAACAAAGGGAAATGCCCTACGTTTAGTGGCTGTACAAGCTATAGGAGTATTTGTGGACATATTCTATGAATTTTTAAAACTTGTACCTGTAGTCAGGGCCCATCTCTAAAACTATGCAGTAGGCATGGAGGGAAGATATTAATCTCCCTTTTTGGCAGATAAGAAAACTAAAAAAGTTACTTGCTCACATGACTTTTTTAAGATCAGAGAGTTACTGGCAGGTGTAATCCTAGAAACTGAGTGTCCTTACAAGTCACGGACCAAAATGTCTCTCGGGTAAATGCTGGTCAAAGATAGCAAAATATGAATGATGCTTGTTTCCTACTCTATTATGTTAAAACATAAGACTTGTGTAAAATGTAAAGAAGCATATCCAGTTGAGAAATGGAGGCTTTCATTATGGCTGGACACAGTCAGAGTGTCAACACTGATCATTGCACTGTAAAAAAAAGAGGATGACTTTGTCACAGTAGTAAATACTGAAGAGTTAAGTGCCACAAAGATCAAATGGAGAGTATAAACAGTATAAGTGGGGACTATAAATATAACACCAAAGACTTTAAATTATTAAGAAAGAGGAATAAAAGGATTCATATAGAAAGTATACCACAGGATATAGTAATTTCTATCCATATATACAAACAGCAGGTAAAACAGTTTAGTTAAAAATGGAAAATATTGGGACGCCTGGGTGGCTCAGTTGGTTAAGCGACTGCCTTCGGCTCAGGTCATGATCCCGGAGACCCGGGATCGAGTCCCACATCAGGTTTCCTGCTCGGTGGGAAGCCTGCTTCTCCCTCTCTCACTCCCCCTGCTTGTGTTCCCTCTCCCGCTGTGTTTCTCTCTGTCAAATAAATAAAATCTTAAAAAAAAAAAATTTTTTTTAAATGGAAAATATTTAACTTAAAGGCTAACATTTCTTGCCAAATGAATTTGTGAATGATTTATCAGCTAACTGCTCTTAAAAAAAAATCTGGTTTTAAATGACTAAGAGGCCACAAAAGAATCAAGTAAATGATCTAAGAACAAAACATATCTGAGACTTGTGGGTTAAATGATTTCTTTGAAATATATAGGTATTTACTTGAAATATACAGGTAGCAAGGGTCTATTTACATATAAAGTCAACTCCCAAGTAGGTTATGTTGATTAATTAATATGTATTATATTAAATAATATAAATGTATCATGAACATTTATATAAGAAATACTACACAAGAAATTAATGAAAAGTATGCAAGTACAAGAGAAACTAGTTAGTATGTGGGGATACAGAGATGCTGAGATATTGTAATGATCCTCCTCTAGAGGACAGAAACATCTGTAAGTTTTTCTAAGAGAAATACTTTTCATAATACATTTGTTGCACTCTTAAGTTACTACATTTAATTAACCAAACACTGGCTATATAGTAATACGGAATTTTGCCTTACATCATTACTCTCTATCTTCATAGGTATCCCATTAGACTAATATATGCAGCATCGTGCTATAAAGTATATGGCCTATTATTCTCCAAAACTGATGCTTTGTTTCTTATTTAGGTCAAATCATCAGAAGTGCTCACCATTTTTTCACTCAATTCTCACCCATTATGTACTTGCACACACAGACTGAGACAGAAACACACACACAAGTTGGGGTGACAGTGCAGCAAGCCATGGGGATGAACATCAGGGGACTTTAAAATCCACCTGCTTCCGGGACAGGTAGGATCTCTGACTTAAACAGATACCTGACCACCAGCTATGATTATTACAATTCTCCTTGTTGTACTTACTAACATTTTACTCTTTTTAAAGGTATTTTATAACTTTCCCCCCAACTCCCAAAATCATACACCCCTCTAGAACCAAAATGGTCTTACGTGGATGCTTCTGTTAGTTACTTGTAAAATTTTAAATAATACCTTTAAATAACTTTATGTCCTATTCTATTAATTTATATATATAAATATGTAAATATATTTAGATATATATATAGGAGAGAGAATGAGAAAACCAAAGACTTTAAATGATTAAGAAACAGGAATAAAATGATTCATATAGAAAGTATACTACAGGATCTAGTAATTTCTGTTCATATATATGAATAATAGATAAACCAGTTCTTAGTAAAAATGGAAATCCCAGCTTTGTAAAATGAAGGACAGTTAGAGTCCTAGGAATACATCTGAATGAGAATATCCCTATCCTCAAGTTCAAATGATTGGCTATAGTACTTTGTATGCTCAGTTAGGCCATCCAAATGCCAAAAGAAACAGGATGGTATTTTGGTGGCTTCAATATCCCCACTAGAAGTCTCAGCTTTCCCCAAAAGTTTATTCCACCTCTTCAGAGAAGAGTCCATTCCTATTCTGGCTAGGACTAAATGTAGTCTGCCTAAACCTGGGTGGCAGGGGATAGGAGATCAGATGACAACAGTCAAGCAGAGAGAAGCCAAGGTCTCGTAACACTGGGAAGACTTGAGTTATTACTTTTGAGTATGATGGGAAGCCAATGAGGAAGGCACATAATTTGCTTTACTGAGAACAGACTGAGGGCAGAAAGGAAGAAATGGAGAAACCAGTTAGCAGGCTACTTTTGCCAAAAACAAAAACAAAAACAAAAGAAAAAAGAAAAAAGAAACAAAAGAAAAGAAAAAAACGGCGGCTACTGTGGCAACCTTGGAGATACGATAGTAGCTTGTATCTGGGAAGTGGGGAGTGGGGACAGAGGTGGTGAGAACTGCTTGGAAACTAGATGCATTTTGAATATAGAGTCAACAGAACTTGTTGATGGACTGCAAGTGGGAAATGAAAGAGTCAAGAATGACTCCAATGTTTTGGCCTGAGAAAGTCAAAGTACAGTTAATGTCTACTGAGACAGAGATTTCTAGATGACCAACTTTGTGTGCTTGTGTGTCAGGGGAGGGGGTGGCCTTAACAGGGGAGAATACTGGTAATGAAGACATCAGTTTTGGATATATTAAGATTGAGATGCCTCTTAGTTAATACAGCAACTTGGTCTTAACTGACCTTTCTAGTCTAGTACCTGGTTATTCTAATCTATGGTACATAAGGCCCACTACAGTGCTTTTTTAAAATATAAATTTAATAATAACCACTCCTGTGTTAGAAACCTTCAATTGCTATCTACTGGATAAAATCCAAACTACTTTCCAGTGTACAGAAACACCTTGTTACTTGTTATTTTTGCTCCTCTAACCTCAAATTCCCCAGCTGTACTCAGTATTTTTAATTCTTTCTATAGGAAGGTGAAAACTAGACCATACTTTTATGAAAGAGTTTCATCACCATCTTCATGGTGAACTCCCTGAAGACAACTTTCCTTTTTCCATCCAGCTGAGTATATTACTCTTTTCTATGTCATCGCTGTACCTCTTACCAACATTTTCGCACATAAAGTGAATAGTTTTGTCTACTAAACCATGAACTCAATGCTGTATCTGGATCAGTACCAATAAATATGTATAAACTAAATGAACCTTAATACAAATTGATGTAAATAACTTTGGGAGTATTTCATTAGCCTTAATTTCACTGCTAACCAAGATGATTTTAACTTACTTCCCCTTCCCTAAGCTGGACGTGATATGCATCTAGAGAATGCAAATTAACTGTGATTCAAGTGATACTCCAAGAAGAAAAATAAACAAACATTCCAAAATCAAATCAAAATGATGTTTTATCTATTTACTGTTTGTTTCTGACCACTGTTTTTTTCATTAACATGCACTGAAATCTGAATTGTATTTGTACATAATCATATTATCTTTTCTTTTGAGGTTACAATTATGCTTAATTTTTACCAAGTATTCCCAAATACCTAGCAATATTATCCTCCTGTAAGTATTCAATGTGTGAGACTCTTATTAATTGCAATATTGCATTATTGTTTGTTAAATCAAAACTAGTTTCTGATTAAATTTTCTAAGCTGCCATCAGATTCATTTAGTAATTTCATGATAAAATTCAGAAAGCTCCAAGCGGGAGGTGTAGATTATAATACCAAAAAACTATATTATGAAGAAATTCACATCTTTATCCTGTAAACACAATTACTTTTTGTTTAAAATTTATGTTCTTCCATAAAATTTTAAGACATCTGGCAATGATGAACAGACACATTTGTTAACCACAAGTGCTTACTGAGCTATAAACAATTGTGCTTTCACTTCTTGATTCCATTTTTTTTTTGCCTTTTCACCCAGTTTAAAATATTCTTCTCCAAAAGCCACAATAATCCTAAGCATGAAACAGAAATCTGAAACCCAACTCTTAAAAAAAAAAAAAAAAAAGTAAAACACTAGACAATACTGACCAGGCGATCGGAATATTCATCATAGTCTGTAGCAATGAGAACAATCAGAATTTAGCAAAGCACACCAGCCACCTGGGATCACAGTGTCACAGTGCTACCACCAGGAATGTCACTGGGACTTGCTCTGCAGAGGTAGCCTAAACTGTTTTGGGGGAGGGTAAAGAGGCAATAGAAGGTCCAATTTTTAAAGAAATCCAAGTAAGAAAAAAGTATACAAAGGTTCCAGGAAGACAATAGATCCCTAAATGAAGTTTAAACAAAACTGGACAAGAAGGGGTACTTTTGATTGAATGTTTGTGTGCCCCACAAATTCCTATGTTAAAGTCCAAACTCTCAGAGTGGCTGTATTTAGAGACAGGACCTCCAAGAAAGTAAATTTTTTTTTATTATGTTATCTTAGTCACCATACAGTACCTCATTAGTTTTTGATGTAGTGTTCCATGATTCATTGTTTGCATATAACACCCAGTGTTTCATGCAATATGTGCCCTCCTTAATGCCCATCACCGGACTAATGCATCCCTCTACTTCTCACCCCTCTAAAACCATCAGTTTGTTTCTTGGAGTTCACAGTCTCTCATGGTTCGTCTCCTCCTCTGATTCGCACCCCCCCATCATTTTTCCCTTCCTTCTCCTAATGTCCTCCATGCTATTCCTTATGTTCCACAAATATGTAAAAGCATATGATAATTATCTTTCTCTGCTTGACTTATTTCACTTAGCATAATCTCCTCCAGTTCCACCCATGCTGATGCAAAAGTTGGGTATTCATCCTTTCTGATGGTTGAGTAATATTCCACTGTACGTATGAACCACATTTTTTTATACATTCATCTGTTGAAGGGCATCTTGCCTCTTTCCACAGTTTGGCTACTGTGGACACTGTTGCTATGAACACTGAAGTGGATATGGCCCTCCAAGAAAGTAATTAAAGTTGAATGAGGCCATAGGGTAGGGCTCAGATCTGACTGGATTAGTGTCCTTGTAAGAAGAGACACCAGAAATCTTCATCTCTCTCTACGGAGCAAAGAGAAAAGGCCGCAAGAACACACAGCCAGATAGCTGCTGCCTACAAACAAGGAAAAGCAAAGCTGTCACTAGAAATTGACCATGAGGGAACCCTGATCTGTTGTTTAAGCCACAAAGTCTATGGTATTTTGTTATGGCAGTTCAAGCTAGGTACTGTTCTAATACCTAAAAATGTGGAAGTAGGTTTACAGTTGGGTATCAGGTAGAGGCTAGATGAAGTATCAAACAGAAATGAAGAGGAGATTATTAGAAACTAGAGGAAAGGAGATTACTATGAACTGAATGTTTATTTTGCATCAAAATTCCTATGTTGAGGTCCTAATTCCTAATTGTGGTATTTAGAGGAAAGGCTTTCAGAAATAATGAAGTCATGAGAATGGAGGTCTTATAAAAATGGGATTGGTCCCTTACAATGAGAGACACAAGAGAGATGATCTCTCTTTTTGCCATGTGAGGATATAGCAAGAAGGTGGCCATCTACAAACCCGAAAGTTGGCTTTCACCTTGAACCAAAGCTACTGACACCTTGGACTTGGACTTCCCAGAATCCAGAACTGTGAGAATTAAATACCCATTGTTTAAGTCATTCAAATAGTCTATGGTATTTTGTTATAGCAGCCCAAACTGATTAAGACAAAATTTTTTTAAAAAGTGGCAAAGAACTCAGCTGAATTGTGTTCTGGTGTTTTTGTTTTAAGATTTAATTTATTTAATTGTCAGAGATGGGGAGAGCATAAGTAAGCCAGGCGGCAGGCAGAGGGAAAGGGAGAAGCAGTCTCCCTGCTGAACAAGGAGCCAGTGCATGGCTCAATACCAGGACGCCAGGATCATGACCTGAGCTGAAAGCAGACACTTAACTGAGCCACCCAGGGACCCCATTCTGGTGTTCTGTAAAAGACAGAACTTGTGAGCCATGAGACTGGATATTCAGCAGAGACTTCTAACTAAAAGGTAAAATGTATAGCCTGTATCCTCCTGACTTCTTAAGAGTGAAATTCAAGAAGAGAAAGAATTGTTAAGCAAAAAAGGAAGTAGCACTTCAAGACTTGCAAAAACACTGGCATTTGAACTGAAGACATAAAGGGAAGAATGACTCCAAAGGTGCTGAGGAGATCATCAGGGCTGCCACTCACCACAGGCCCAGGGCACAGTGCTGATTATTCTGGTTTCCAAAGTATGGGTCTACCTTTTCGGTTTAGATGCCCCCTCCTTGTCTTAGTGGTGAGGTCTTTGCAGAAAGCCCTAAGGGTGCAAAGCCCCACAGAGCCATGGGGGTAATCCTGACAGCCCAGTAGACCTAGAAGGCAGAGGACTGAACTAAGGGGAATTTTCCCTGAGCCTTAAAAACTGATGGAATTTTCCCTGGTAGTTTTTGGACTTACTTGAGACTTATTGCCCCTTTTTCTTTCCCATCTTCCTTTTGGAATGGAAATGCCTGTCCTATACCTGTATCAGCATTGTATTTAGAAGCATATTAACTTGTTTTGTTTCAAAGGTTCATAGCTGTTGAGGAATTTTGCCACTGGATGAATGGTACCTAGACTCCCACCCACCCCTGATTTAGATGATATTTAGATGAGACTTTGGACATTAGACTTCAGAGTTGATACTGGAATGAATTAAGACATTCAGGGCTATTGGGATGAAATGAATGTATTTTGCATGTGAGACTGGCATGAATTTTGGGAGGCCTCAGGCAAAATGCTTTGGACTGAATGTTTGGGTTCCCTAAATTCATATGTGAAGCCATAACCCTAACCTTCCATGTAGCAATATTTAGAGATGGTGCTTCTAAGGAAAGAATTAAGGTTAAATGACGTCATAAGGATGGGGGCGCATATTCAGTAGAATTATTGTCCTTATAAGACACACCAGCGTTCTGTCTTTCCTCTTGTGCACAAAGAGGTCATGTGAGTATACAGCTCGATGCAGCTGCCTATAAACCAGGAAGAAAGCTCTCACTGGGATTAGATCATGGTGGTTGACACCCTGATCTCAGAATTCCAGCCTCTAAAACTGTGAGAAATAAATGTCTATTGTTTAAAATACCTGGTCTGTGGCACTTTGTTATGGCAACCAAAGCTGACTGAAACAGGGTCCAATAGGTTAACCTTTCCAAGCAGTGAAGTGTATAGAACCACTGAATGTGCATCTGAGTAGTCAAAAAGCGAGGTCCTCCTTATTAAAAAACTTTCTCATTTAAAACACCTTATTTCAGAACACTGTAGGTAATATTTTGGGCCCATAAAATAGGTTTTAAGTGGTGTCCAAAAATCACAGTGAAAACAACTTTTAAAAGGTCTTAAGGCTATTAAGCTCATGTCATGATCTAGGGTCCCGGGATCCAGCCCTGCATCAGGCACCCTTCCCAGCAGAGAGCCTGCTCCTCCCTCTCCCACTTCCTCTGCTTATGTTCAATCTCTCTGTCACATAAATAAATGCAATCTGAAAGAAAGAGAGAAAGAAAGAAAGAAAGAAAGAAAGAAGGAAAGAAAGAAAGAAAGAAAATAAACAGATATATGCACCCCATTTTACTGCAGTATTATTTACAATAGCTAAATTATGGAAGCAGCTTAAGTGTCCATTGACAGATGAATGGATAAAGAAGATGTGGTGTATATATACAGTGGAATATTATTTAGCTGCAAAAAGAAGGAAATTTTGCCTTTTGCAACATGGATGGAGCTAGAGAATATTATGCTAAGTTAAATAAGCCAGAGAAGACAAACAACATAGGATTTTACTCATATGTGGAATTTAAGAAACAAACAAGCAAAGGGGGAAAAAAAAGAGAGAGAGAGAAGCAAACCAAGAGACTCTTAACTACTGAGAACAAACTGACGGTAACCAGAGGGGAGGTGGGTGAGGCAAGGGGTGAAACAGGTGACAGGCATTAAGGAGGACATGCATGGTGAACACCAAGCGTTGTACGGAAGTGCTGAATCACTATACTGTACACCTGGAACGAATATACACTGTTGAGTATACTGGAATTAAAATTTAAAAATTTAATTTAAAAAAAGGTCTTAAGGCTAAAGAGAAAGTACAGAAATAGATATCTAAATATCTCTTCTTTGAATATAACATCATCTGAAAAATAAATGTGCTGAGAAAAATTTCGGGTATCATTAAATAGCAAATTACTAATTGTGGATGACTGGAAGAATGCTCTGGAGTTTAGAGACTCACACCCACCGTCCCTAAACAATACTGAAGAAGGCCAGAACTGCATGTGCATATGTACAGAATAGCACACCCGGGCATCCCGAGAGTTCTAATCATGGAAAAAGTACAAGGAATGTAAAACATACAGGGTTGCTCACAGTCCCTTTACATGGAAACACCACACAAGATAAGGTAAAACAGAAGACCGAATTTTAAAAGTAGAAAGAACCAGGGTAACCTGGGTGGTTCAGTTGTTACACATCTGCCTTCAGCTTGGGTCATGATCCCAAAGTCCCAAGTTCGAGCCCCCCATCAGGCTCCCTGCTCAGTGGGAAGCCTGCTTCTCCCTCTTTCACTTCCCCAGCTTGTGTTCCCTCTCTAGCTGTGTTTCTCTCTGTCAAACAGTCTTAAAAAAAAAAAAAATAGAAAAAACTCAAGCCTAACAAATTCAACTCTTATCAGTAAGGAAACTGAGGCACAGATCCCAGGACCCACATAGGCTTTTGACACTGCCAGAGCTGGGACCAATACCAACATCTCCCTACTAGGACCATGTCTGTACTCAGATGTCATTTAATGTTGTTAAATTCAACAATGACACCTACTTATTTCATAAACACCTGAGTTACTAGGCACTGACTAGAATTCCTGGGTAAGCCCTATATATTTCTGCAGCACTCAGCTCAGTTATTATTTACTTATACTTTGTATAATTACACTGTAACAAGACACTGGCAATAAAATTACAAAGAGAGAAAAGTATATTAGCCCCAGTAGCCAAACATATCATGAAGAATATAGCTGATCCACGAAGGAAGTATTTAGTGTTGTGCACATGTGTTGCATAGCACAGAAAGGGGGCAGTGGGAAATGAGACCACATGAGGTAGGCTGGGTACGTGAGCAAGAATGCCACACAAGACAACTTAAAGGTGGTAAACACTTATTCCAAGGACAAGAAGCAGTCAAAAGAAATCTTTTAAAGCAGAGGCATGAAATTATCAGATCTGCATTTCAGGATGACGACTTTGATAGGTTGAAAATGAGGAAAGGTCAGTGGCAGAGAGACCAGATGGAAAGTGACACAATAATCCCGGCACGAGGGAATTTGAGCCTTAACTAGTAGCAGATGGGATAAATGAAGAGCTCTGACTTGAGACAGTCCTAAGGTTGAATCACCAGAACTTGGGGGTAAGATGGATTAAAAAAATATAAAAGAAAGTCCAACTGAAAACTGCTCAATTACTAGACCAGGGAAGGTAATTTCTGGGGCATATGGTCTGTGGAACCTGTAGGATTCTTAGGTGCTGGTGGGGTTGGGCTGAATCAAGAAAGGCAGCATGATACAGAATTACCAAATCTACCACAGTCCTTGGGGAGGCAGCAAGGAGATCCTCAATTACCCATCAAGGGCACACAGGACAGGAAGCCGGCCAGAAGTATGAGGAACATCTGAGGTGCACACAGAAGAGGAGCCGGCAAAGAACCAAGAAGGAAAATGAACACGGGAAGAGGCAAACCAGGAGGGTGCATTGCCTTTAAAGTAAGTGTGACCAGCTATGTGAGTAAGTAAATCTACAGGGAAACCGAAAGCAACATTGAATTCTGCTGTGTCATCAAACCACATTTTCTAGACTTTTTTACACAGAAAAATTCACAAAAAATAATTTATTTCTAAGAAATGAAGGTGAAAATAGATGTGGCTGAGCAGCTACAGTATGACAGATACATTATTCAGAGAGCTGAGTTTGGTAGTAAGCATTCCTTCCTCTATTTCTCAGATCCCATCATTTATTTTTTAATAAAGTTATGAAATAACAGTATGAAAGTCAAATATCAAGTATTTAGTCCTCTGTTAACTTACACTTAAAATGATTATTGGGAATTATAGTTATTTAGGACATAAAATCATAGCTCAAACAGTGGAGAAACTAATATCACAGTTTGGTTCCTGACTTGACTACCTTAGCCTAGAGTATTCATGGGAATTCCTCTTGCAGATGATGGTAAAGAACCATATTAAATACCATGATTACAGTAAAATGAGGGTAGGGGTAGAAAAGAGAAAAAATAAAGCTCAGACATGTATTGGCTAGAGGGAAGCTGGGGATAATCCAGAGATGGCTCCCTTGACCACCCCCCCCAAGAAGGGGAAGTTAAGAAAAGGAACTATAGCAAACCTTCTCCAGTCAAACTGCAGTTGACCTGCACTAAATAGGTCATAGCACTGTCCTTTCAACTGAAAGTAGGGTGGTAAATAAGGTAGATCAGGGAGTTTAAGAAAAAAATTTAAGTGGCTTTTTAGAGACTCTGGACTATAAAAATAACAAACCTTCAATCTATTTCATTCTCATTCTATAAATCTAAATAAACATACACTGTTTTATAAACTTGTCCTATTATGACCCAAACTCCCCATGTCCCTATAGAAACAAAATATTTAAGAAGCATAAAATACTGCTCCAAATCACACAAATTCAGAATGAGCTAACTGTACAGTCTTATTTGAGACTGAGAACAGCTCGTTGCAGCTCTCCTTCCTAACTTTAAAAACAGCTACAGGAGACATGGATGAAATCATATGTATTTACTATACATTATTTTTCATCTAAATAAAGGGCTCTTATTTGCCAACCAGCTTGCTTTGGTAGAACTAATCAACCTAACATTTTCTATCCCAAATGATTTATGAGAAAATACTGCAGCAAAGACATTAGGTAAGTCTCTTAGACACACACATATCTACACAGGATTCTTGACTCTTCTTCCTGCTCACACCTCTGTTTCTGTATAGAAAATGCTGATCCTGACATTCCTTCTTCCTCTCTTGACCACTCAAGCAGTGGGTCTGAAAAATGACCCCATCTTCAGGGGTCCACCAGCCTCAGAGGGGTCCCTTGGAAGCAATATGAAGAGGCAGGGACCATATTTCTGGATGCCTATTCCCAACAAGGCCAATGGGATCCTACTTCTCAGGTCCTCCAGCAACTATTCCTGGGCTGGGTCATATGGACTCTGGCGGCAATGGGTGGCCTCATGACCAGTGTTCTTCCAGTCTCAGTCTTCTTTACATCAGAAGCACAGAAATGCCTGTTTAAGGTTTGTGCAGGTAACAAGGAGAGCCCTAGGAGGAGTGCTTAATGGGAACTTGAAGTGTCAGAGATTACAAAAAAAAAAAAAAAAAAAAAAAGCCTCTGAGCTTGTTCATAGCTGATCATGCTCAAGGACAACAAACACCTTGTATTCTGTATTTTGAAAACCTGTCTCACTGGAAAAACCATGCTCCTTAATGAGTTATTCACCTCCTAATACAAAATGGTACACATTTTAGTAGTTCATAAGTAAAATCCAGGGTGCTATTTGCTACTTCACATTTTTCTCCCTTCTTCCTTAATTATAGAAGCAATATATTTGATTTTGATAAATTTTGCTTTTATAAAAGAAATCCTGTCCCTACATCTTTTGCTTTATTTTTATTTTTTTAGATTTTATTTGTTTGAGAGAGAGACAGAAAGAAGAACGAGCTCAAGTAGGGGCAGCAGCAGAGGGAGAGGGAGAAGCAGGTCGACAGAGAGTTTGACACAGGGCTTGATACCAGGACCCTGAGATCATGACCTGAGCAGAAGGCAGACACGTAACTGACTGAGCCACCGAGGCACTGCTCAAGACCTTTCCCAATGAACCTTTAAAAGTGGTTTTCTATAATTTAATTTATAATATTGACTAATACATCCAAACTGTTACACAATGTGAAGAAAGCCTAAAAACATTAGTTAGATTTGCTCTGGAGCACTATCCTGGGTATTTTATTATAGTTCAACATGAGGAATGGTATGTAGATTCTTTCAATTTCTCTTGAAATTGTATAAATAAAATATTCTTCAAGGAGTAATTCACTGTAGTCATTCTCTCTATAATTTGTAAGGAGTAATACACTTTATTCCTTCTGGTCTTAATATTTGTTTCTTTTGCCTGACTTTCCAAAAAGCATTTCAATAAATAAAATTTTACAGACATTAATAAAACATCTTCAAGTGTGGAGGAGCAAGATAGGGGAGGAAAAGGAGATCTAAATTTCGTCTGGTCCCAGGAATTAAGCTAGATAGTTATCAAACCATCTGAATACCTACAAACTCAGCAGGGGATCAAAGAAAAGAACAGCAGCAGTTCCATGAATAGAAAAGCAACCATTTCTGGAAGGTAGGACATGAAGAAAAGTGAATCCAAGGCGATATTTGGGAAGACAGACCGTGGGGAGGAAGCCTCCATCAGCCAGCTACCCACAAGTGACAGAGCAGCAGAGCACAAAATCAGAACTTGTAGAAGTCTGCTCCACTGAATGATGTTGCTCCAGTAGCTAAGCAGGGGGCTAGAACCCTCATTGCAACAGTGTGGTCTCAGGATACATGGGTCACAGAATGACCGGTGGTGTCTGACTGTGGCATAGATCCCAGGTACTGAGCAGGGAAACCAGCTGCAGAAACAGAACCAAGGAGTGGGCTCTCATATCAAGGTTTGCCATAAACCATGATCCACAACACAGGCCACTGCTCTTCGAAGAGGACCCCTCAAGTGGCAGATCCAGGGAGACCTCCCCTACTTCCACCAAGAGGAGTGGTGCAGGACTGTGCTGCAGGCATCTTCTGGGTTTGGAGACTCCAAACAGGGTCGTGAGCCAAAGATAGGACTACTGGGTTACAGGCCCGGTAAGCAGGGAGTGAGGCCAGAGACCAAGGAGACAGGAGTGATTGCTTTTCTCTGAGGGCACAATGAGGAGGGGGGTTCCCCAGGGAGAGAAATAGGGAGGCTGCCATCTTCATTCTCATCCTCCAAAGCTATGAGGAAAGCTTTTAGGGAAAAAAAGCTACCAAGAGCAAACCCAAGCAGGTTCCTTAGCCTGGCCCCTGGCAAGAACACTAAGAACATCCAGCAAAGACCAAATTTACTGATCAGGGAGAAATGCAAGACTGCATGCTAGGGGAATACAGCACACACAATTCATGGCTTTTTCCCCATGATTCTTTAGTCTTTCAAAGTTAAAATTTTTTAAATTTCCTTTACTTTTTTCTTTTTCTATCCTTTTTTTGAAAATTTCTTCTTTCGTATTTTATCCAAGATGATTTATATCAACATCTTATCAATATCTTTTTAAAAATCTTTTTTAGTTTTCATTTTTTCAGTCATATTCGATCCCTTCATTATTTTTTTGTATATATATAAGTTTTTCTTTCCTTAAATATCTGGGATAGTGTTTCTTTTAACAGACCAAAATACCCCTAAAATTAGTGTATTGCGTTGTTCTAGTCTCCCGCCTGATCCCATTCTCTTCCGTTTTATTTTTTTTAAACCAACTGCTTACCTTATCAATTCCTTTCTAAAAATCTTACAATTTTCATCTTTATAGTCATATTCCATCCCTTCATCATATTTACCCCTATTTATGTATATATATAAGTTTTTCTTTCTTTAAAATTTTGGGAGGCATTTCCTTCTAAGTGACCAAAACACACCCAAAATCAAGTGTGTGGCTCTGTTTTATTCACCAAACTACTCTCTCCTTCTCTCTCTTTTTTCTTTTTCATTTCTTCTCCCCCTGGTTTCAGTCTATTCCAACTCGGTTAGTGTGTATTTTTCTGGGGTTGTTGGCATCGTTTTAGCATTTTGTTCTCTCAGTCACCTATTCTTCTCTGGACAAAATGACAAAGCAGAAAAACTCACCTCAAAAAAAGAACAGGATGCAGTAGTGACTACCAGTGACCTAATCAATATAGACATTAGCAGAGGTCAGAACTAGAGTTCAGAATGACGATTTTAAAGATACTAGCTGGGCTTGAAAAAAGCATGGAAGATACTAGAGAATCCCTTTCTGGAGAAATAAAAGAACTAAAATCTGACCAAGTTGAAATCAAAAAAGCTATTAATAAAGTGCAATAAAAAACAAAGGCTTGGGGGCACCTGGGTGGCTCAGTTGGTTAAGC
>PITA01005963.1:0-104914 GCA_004023965.1 Spilogale gracilis
GTAACAATTACAATGCAGAGGCTGTAAGATTGGATACAAAATGATACCAAATTAGAGGCTGCTTTCCAGAACACCCAATTTAAATATAAAGACAATAATCAGTTTAAAGTAAAAGGAAAATAAAAAGTATACCATGTTTATGGTATACTTTTATTTGCATCTATTGGGTTTTTTAAGATTTTTATTTATTTATTTGACAGAGATCACAAGTAGGCAGAGAGGCAGGCAGAGAGAGAGGAGGAAGCAGGCTCCCTGCTAAACAGAGAGCCTGAGGAGGGCCTCAATCTCAGGACGCTGAGGTCATGACCTGAGCCAAAGGCAGAGGCTTTAACCCACTGAGCCACCTAGGGTGCCTGGACCCTATATCTATTGTTTTTCATCAAAGCCTTAAAAAACCCTTTATTTATAGTTGCTTTGATTTTAGACATTTTTCCTCATTTTTCCTACAATGTCCCTTACTCTTTCTACAAGTGTTTATTCCTGCTCCTTCCAGTTTCTCTTTTCTTTTCCTTTTTCTCTTTTCTTTTCCTTTTTTCCTTCCTTCCTTTCTTCCTTTCCTTTCCTTTCCTTTCCTTTCCTTTCCTTTCCTTTCCTTTCCTTTCTCTCTCTCTCTCTCTCTCTCTCTCTCTTCTTTCTTTTTTTAAGATTTCATTTACTGACAGAGAGAAACAGAGCTAGAGAGGGGAACACAGCAGGGGGAGTAAGAGAGGGAGAAGCAGGCTCCCCGCTGGACTCAGGGACCATGACCTGAGCTGAAGGCAGACGCTTAACGCCGGAGCCACCTAGGAGCCCTGGTCTCATTTTTTGTTTCTTTCATTTCTTAGTTCTGTCTGCTCACAGTTCATTTTTTTTTTCCTTGACTCATCATCTTTTCCCCACATGCTTTCTTTACTGGTTTGTGGTCTTGCTTCATAGACGTTATTTTTAAACTCATAGTAAAATGTCAGTTGCTTCTGCTTCTTATCATACATTTCTAGTATGCATTCCTCATCTCCTAATTTTATCTTCTTGCCTCTTCCTTATTATTTTCATGCAATATACTTGTACAGCTTCCGTTCTCATTCATTTTTAAGTCATCATCAACCACTGGGAATTTTGCTAGGCAAAGCTTTATTCTCTGGACATTCAGTTGATTTAGGTGTTAATGCCTTATAGCCAGTGAAGATGAGCAGCTATGAGATTTTCAAAGTGAAAAGTTTCTCTCTTCCTCCTCTGCCAAAGAGACAGACAATGCTTCTTGTGAGTGGTTTATTCTTGCCTCGGGGTCTAGGAGATCACCTGACAACTTCAACTGCAACTGCCAACCTATTTTCATTGTTAGAAAGGAGAGATATCTTTAGCATCTCAAAGTTTAGTGCCTCAATTTTAAGACTGTTTTGGCTACATCTTTAAGACATCTGTTGCCGTTGCCACGCTCTCACAGTGGTGTCCTTCTCCAGCCCCCATGCTTCCCATAATCCTCCATTCCTTTAGCTCTCTGGGGTCTTAACTTTTCTAATTTTAACAAAAATTGAGGTTGTAATTTCAATATTTTTCTTATTTTCTTCGTATTTTATCAAGGAAGAGTAGGCTATCTTCAAGTAAGAAATCCCTGCAAAGCACTAAATAGTTACTGCAGATTATACTTAAATGCAGTTTTCTATAATTGAACTTATAAATCATAATATCTTAATATTTTTCATTTACTGGAATACTGTTTAGCTTCATGTTACATATACATTTCCCTCATAAATTTAGTGCACTTAAATAAAATAGATGCGATTCATTTCAACTAACAATCATAGTGTCAGGTTGAATTTTTACAACTCAAAATACTCAGGTAAAGAGGAAGTTTCAATACTTAACTTTGTGTTTGGCTTAAATAATACTTGCATGAATTCACTTAGCATAAAATCAATTACTGAAAATTTGAAGAAAATATTTTAAGGGAATCAGATATGAATTTGATATTAGAAAACAAGCATGACAGAGTATTAGAAATCAGAGCTACATTGTTAGAATAATCGAAGGTGGCTTAAAAAATTATATTGCCATTTCCCAACAGGATAAAGTTCAGTATGACAGAGTTGAGGGATAGTTAATGAAAAATTCAATATATTTCATACTTCTATCCAAGGTATTACTTTTCACAAATCTAGTTACACTTATAAGATTATATTATAAACTTGAACAGTATTGTCATTAATACTGTAGTATTAGTCTGTATTACATAAATATTAGCACATTTTCCACATAAAAAGTAAAAATGATTTGTATATGTTCTACATTGTTACCCGATTTTAAAGATTCTGAGTACAATAATGACAAGATATTTAATTTTATTACTCTTATCCATCCTTCCAAATTATTTTTGTTTCCAATCCTAAATTATGTGTTTTTGAACACTATAAGTCAGATTGTAACGTGGTTTTGACTGTTTTATGTTTTTATTTAACAAAGGTTATTAATAATATATTGATAAAATAAAAACTTGGCCCATTGAGTTGTTGTTGTTGTTGTTGTTTTTTCTCTTTTTAATAAGAATTAGGCTACTGGTAGAGAGTCAAAAGCAATCAAGGCATTTCAAGGAAATTATTTTCTACAAACTGTAAACAACAAAAAAGGGTCACACTGAGAAAGGTTATATTCCTGATCATTCCTAATTGAATTAATAAGACATGCTAGAATGTGTTCTTGTCATATTTCTTGTGGTAATTTTCTTGCCTCTGAGCCCTCTCTTTGACATAGTTTCCATTATAACATCTTTAGATAAATACAAAGTGACTGAGAATATCCTTTTGTCTCTTTAGCTCATCGGGATCAATCTTGGATTAAATTCTATTTTCTAGGTGTTTTTTTTTTCTTATATATCCTATATATTGATTGCTGTTAGAAGAAAATATAATGCATAACAAAAAATGCATGCAAATATTTTGCACTATGAAATCCATTTTCTAATGACAGTTATCTTCTCAAATTTCTTAGTCAATAGTCAATACTTTTACTTGTTTTGATCAGCCTTTTTTTTTAAAGATTTTTATTTATTTGACAGAGAGAAACACAGCCAGAGAGGGAACACAAGCAGGGGGAGTGAGCGAAGGAGAAGCAGGCTTCCCGCCGAGCAGGGAGCCCGACGTGGGGCTCGATCCCCGGTCTCCGGGATCATGACCTGAGCCGAAGGCAGTCGCTCAACCAACTGAGCCACCCAGGCACCCCTTGATCAGCCTGCTTTCTATTCTCTTTGGTGGTTCTTGTAAGCTTTTAATTTTCACTTACATCTCTTAAAAATCACCTTTCCTTCCTTCTCAGGAAGCAATGGCATGTTCAGTTTCACTGTAAAACATGGTCTATGCCTGCCACATGTCCTTCATCCACAGCCATCCTTCTCCCTAGTATTAGAAGCTTTGAGGTGTTTCTTTAGAGGTAAAATTCTTCACCTGTGGTCTTGTCCAAACTCTTACTGGGCACTTATCCTTCCTTGCTCTCACATCTTTGTGATGGTGTGCAAACACTAAGGGTTTCTTAGCTTGCCTACTCTGTCACATCTCTTTCCTCTAGGTCTTGCCAGCTGTGGATAACACCAAAGTTACCGGCAGGACTATACAGAAAGCAAGATGGTAGGTAGCCAGTGACTACAGCACAATTCACTGGACAACTTGAGATGACAGTAACAAAGACAGCCAAAAGAAAGTGGAAGATAAATCTCTGTAATCTAGATACTCTCAAACTTACTTTTCAAATCAACACATAACATGGATGGCATTCATATGGACAACATATTCCTATGCTCAATTCCCAGGACATTGATTTATATATTAGGAGTGACATTATTAGGGTAAATATAAATAAGCTCTAATGTTCAATTATACATTTTCCAAACACTGCTACTTTATATTTAATAATGAATTATTTGCACCAAACTTTACATCTGATCACACAAGAATGCTACAATGTTGAAATGGAGAACCACTGACCCAGATCAGTGGTCCTCAGTGTGTGATCAGAAGCATCGACATCACCTGGGAACTTGATGGAGATGAAAATTCCCATGCTCTACCCTAGACCCATTGAACCAGAAACTCTGGGGCATAACCCAGCAATCTGATGTGCCCTGATCTAGCCACAAGACCAATTTTTTTAAATTTAATTTAATTTTATTTTATAATATTTTATTTATTTATTTGAAAGAGAGAGACATAGCGAGAGAGGGGACATGAACAGGGGAAGTGGGAGAGGGGGGAGAAGTTTTCCCACTGAATTTGGAGCCAGATGTGGGGCTCAATCCCAGGACCCTGGGATCATGACTTAAGCAGAAGGCAGATGTTTAACAACTGAGCCACCAAGGCACCTATAGATGTCAGGCCAATTTTTTTAAAGAAAACATTGAATTGCAATATCACAGTGGCAGAGTTAAGGCTCTTGGGTTACACAGTCTAAATAAATATGGTCTTGCACTTAGTAATTACTCAGATACCTGTCAGTTGAATGAAATAACTCTGATGGTTTGTTACCTGTTTTTTTGTATAATGAAAAATATAGGGTTTTTTTCTATTTGAAAAGAAAATGTATCAAAATTATTGAGTTGCATGCAATTTATCTTTTTTTTTTTTTGCCCTGACACAAACTAGTAGACAACATCCACTTTTCTATGTACCACATTTTAAGTATAGGTCTTTATTCTTATACAAGCAGAAGCACCATGGGTATGTTAGGAATATATACACTAAGATTAATATTCTAGTCTAGTTCATACTTGCTGCAAGGTCTTGAGACTTAAAGTCTCAGTGTCCTCACCCATGATAGAATGGTCAAAAATACTCTCCATTTACAAAAGAATAAATAGGGGCCTAAACTTAATAAATACTTATCCCAAAGTGATATAGCTAGTTGGTGCCGGAGCTGAGATACCTAGTAAGTCTAATGCCATGCTCTTAGCCACTGCCTATTAAGATGTTGACAGAACTAATCTCATAATACTAAAGTAAGAATTAAATTAGGTAATATCATGAAAGTTTCAGCATATTGAGCGCATAATATGTGCCCAATAAATATTAACCACTGGTAGTATCAGTATTATTGCTATAACTACTAGGCCAGTACCCAGAAGAATTTGCCGGGATTGCCAGCAATGGGATATCTTGATACTTTAGAGCTCTACATGCTCCCTCACAGAGCCATCCTTTCTTTTCCTTGACTCTCTCTGTTCAGAGACATCCTTACTCCACTGCAAAACAGTGGGAAGAACTTTAGCAGAAACCATGAGTGCCTGGTCTTCAAAACTGTACTCTGATCACATCTCATTCTCTCTCTTTAAAGCTTGCATGACATGATCATGGTCAAGGGCTTTTCTTGTTTCATAATGCAGGCCTATCTAGTGTTAACCTACATCTCTAACCGTTAGAGCATGATTTCCATGAAAAAGTTACCATATATATAAATATATATCTCACCAAATGCACTAAAAGTTGGATATTTTTATCTTCAGTTTATAGATGAGAAACCTGAGGAGCAGAGATATTAAATAATTTATACAAGGTTATCCAGCTAGTGAATGTGAAGGCCAAAATTCAAAGTGGGGTCTATGCAACATTAAATCTGAGGCTTTTAATCACTTCCTTCCACACAGCTAGGATAGTTTAGCACCATTCAAATGACAGATATTCACTGAAATGTGTGAAAGTGTGAAGTGAAAGTATGTCATAAAGCTATCATTTTTCTCAAATGCTGTTAACCATAATATTCCATCAACCAGAACATTCCATCCTCCTGGGGTAATTTACTGTAAAATCAATCACATTTGAGGCTGAAATATGATCTTTTTGTTTAGTCAGATCATCAATAATTAATTTTCAGACAAATTTTACCTTAAGCAGAATTTTTGTAAGCAGAAAATAATATGCATTTTCTTGTGTCTTGATGTTTTTGTTTTACTCTACAACTTTGTTGACAGATTATGTCAGTGAAAATGTCAGAAAGGGAAATCAATTCAAATCAAATCAAATAGAGATTATTCCAGAAGGAAGCAAATCAATTATTTAATTCTGCTTTTTCACCATTACTGTTGTAAGGTAACTGGCAGCACAGAAAAAATATACTTCTAGTTGTCTTAGACAATAGACCTTAGAAAGTCAATGCTTCAAATGAAAAGGATTATTAACAACTAGGAATCTTTAATGCAAATATTACAAAAGAAGATATAAGAAGCATTTACTTAAAAATATTTGTTTTTTTTTCCTAAAAAAATTAAAAATAGAAATGCCATATGATCAGCAATCTTATTTCTGGGCATATATCTAAAGGAGATGAAAAGAGAATACCAAAGAGTTACCCGCACTCCCATATTCATGGCTGCATTATTCACAATAGCTAAGTTATAGAAATCATCTGAGTGTTCATCAAGGGATGAAGGCATAAAGAAGATGTGATACACACGCATGTGCACAAGCGCACGTACGCGTGCGCGCACATACACACACACACACACACACACACACACACACCCCACACACGGGCTATTATGTAGCCATAAGAAAGAAGGAAATCTTGACATTTGAAAAAATATGGGTAGACCTTGATGGTATTAGGTGAAGTGAAATAAGCTGGACAAAGAAAGACAAATACTGGTTTCCAACTGTAGACTCAAACTCATATATATGCAGAATTTTGAAAAAAATGTTCAACTTATAAAATAAGGAGTAGAAATGTGGTTGCCGCGGCCTGCAGGGTAGAGGTGGGGGAAATACAGAATATACTTTCAGTTTATAAGATGAATAAAGTCTGAGGATCTAATGTATAACATGATGACTACAACTGATAAAACTGTACAGTGTAACTGAGTCTGCTGAGAGAATAGAACATGAATGTTCTCATCACCACAAAATAAAACAAAACAGAAAAAGAAAAATATGTGTGGTGGTAGATGTGTTGATTAACTACATGGAGGGAACCTTTTCCTAATGTATATATCCATCAAACACCATAGTGTACATTTTAAATATCTTCCAATTTAATTGTCAATTACATCTCAATAAAACTGAAAAAATTTAGGGGCGCCTGGGTGGCTCAGTTGGTTGGGCGACTGCCTTCGGCTCAGGTCATGACCCCGGAGACCCGGGATCGAGTCCCATATCGGGCTCCCTGCTCGGCGGGAAGCCTGCTTCTCCCTCTCTCACTCCCCCTGCTTCTGTTCCCTCTATGGCTGTGTTTCTCTCTGTCAAATAAATAAAATCTTTAAAAAAAAAAAAAAACACTGAAAAAATTTAGAGAGCTGAAAGTATAGATTTGACTGGTATTTGAACACTTAGAAGGAGAAACTTTGTAAGAGAAATATTTTACTGTGATTCTTTAGACACATATCAATGCTCTGCTATGAATGACACAGGCCTAGTTCACTTACAACATCTCTTCTCATCCTCCCCTACTACCTCTTCCCTCTAACAATCTTAATGATGAAAATTACTTTAGTATCTGGTTGAATCATGAATCGCTGTGTGAAAAAATGATTAAATATAGGCAGTTTCATATGGCCCAAATGACTGTATATTTTAGAGGACGTTTAGTTAAAAAATACTCATAAATTTATATTTAATCTCTTCTCATTTTAATTTCTACTTTCTGACTTCAGTGAGCTATAAATTTACTTATACATTTTCTACTTTATAACATTTCTAGTAGGTCCTATACCAAAGGTACCTTTCCATCTTTTGTCTAAAGTTTGAGTCTACAGTTGGAAACCAGTAAGATTCATTTGCATTACAATAGCCATATAAATCCTAATCATCATAAAGTATTGGGCAGCCTGGAATCTCCTTCTCTATAAATCCAGATTTATTCCTAATGGAAATGTTTTGCTACTCAAGTACATAATTCATCTTGAATCTGGAATATAAGACCGACTTACCTAATACTAATCATCACACAAACAAAAATTTTCTATCACTGGTCTGAAGTAAGGCATTGTAAATACTTTAAAAATGATACATAATAGGGACGCCTGGGTGGCTCAGTTGGTTAGGCAACTGCCTTCGGCTCAGGGCATGATCCCGGAGATCCGGGATCGAGTCCCGCATCGGGCTCCCTGCTCTGTGGGAGGCCTGCTTCTCCCTCTCTCACTCCCCCTGCTTGTGTTCCCTCTCTGGCTGTGTTTCTCTCTGTCAAATAAATAAAATCTTTAAAAAAAAAAAAAAAAAAAATGATACATAATAAAATAAAAAATAGTTGAAATTGCACTTATGGTATATAATAACAGATGATTTACAGAGATCACAATAAGCAAGTATATATTTAATCAAGAATATGCAAGAAAAATTTTTACCTTATCCTAAACCTGTATGTCAACAGAAATACCAATAGTCTAGTAGTGAGCAGATAGATAAGGATAGAATCATTAAGATACACATCAATAGAACACTGTACTTAGAAACAAGTGTTGGAGGCTGGGGCACCTGGGTGGCTCAGTTGGTTAAGCAACTGCCTTTGGCTCAGGTCATGATCCTGGAGACCTGGGATCGAGTCCCACATCAGGCTCCCTGCTCGGTGGGAAGCCTGCTTCTCCCTCTCTCACTCCCCCTGCTTGTGTTCCCTCTCTGGCTGTGTTTCTCTCTGTCAAATAAATAAAATCTTTAAAAAAAAGAAAAAAAAAAAAAGAAACAAGTGTTGGAGGCAATAAACTGGTTTTCTTTGCTATGAGAATTTGGGAAATCCTTGTTTTTTTTTTTAAGATTTTATTTATTTGAAGAAGAGAGAGAGAAATCAAGCATGAGCAGTGGGGAGGGACAGAGAGAGAGGGAGAAGCAGATTCCCCACTGAGCACAGAGCCGAACGTGGAGCTCTATCACAGGACCTTGAGATGGTGACCTGAGCCAAATGCATACACTCAATGAAATGAATCACCCAGGCACCCCTATGCCTTATTTTTTCTTTTTACAAAAATAACTGTGGTGTGAAAGAAAGAGGTCATATGTTTGATTTCAACAAAATTAAAATATTTGCTCCACACATGATCTTGTCAAGAAGATGACACAATAAGCTACAGACCTGAATGGAAAACCGTATCTGATAAATGATCACTATTTAAATATACAAAGAATTTGCTAAGCTCAACCCTGAAAACTAAAACAAAAACAAAATATTAGATAATGTGCAAAAGACATGGAGGGATATTCCACCAAAAACAACATAAAGATGCAAGTAAGCACATAAGAAGATGTTTAACATCACTGGCCATTGGATAAATGCAAACTAATACAATGAGATGTCACTAATAGAGGAATGACACTAAGGTAAGGATGTTACTTGATCCTATGTTATCACACCCTGATGTGTAAGGATATGGAAAAACTTGGTCATTCATCCATTGCTGGTAAGAATTAAAAAATAGTTTGGCAGTTCTTTAAAATAAACTAAACATGCAACTAACATATGACTCACAATTACACTCTGGGCACATTTCCCAGATAAATGAAGACTTACATTCACAGAAGAATGTGTACACAAATGTTTATAGCAGTGTTATTGGTAATGACAAAAACCAGGAAACAACCCAGATGTCCCTTAATGAGTAAATGGTTCAACAATGGGTGGTTCATCCACACCTGGGATACTACCCATCAATAAAAAAAGAAACAGGGCACCTGGGTGGCTCAGTCCTTAAGTGTCTGCCTTCTGCTCAGGTCATGATCCCATGATCCGGGAGTGCCGGGATCCAGCCCCGCCTTGGGCTCCCTGCTGGGTGGGCGGTCTTGTTTCTCCTTCTCTCACTCCCCCTGCTTGTGTTCCCCCCCTAGCTGTGTTTCTCTCTGTCAAATAAATAAATAAAATCTTTTTTAAAAATAAAAATAAATTAAAAAAGAAACAAACTATTTTTCACACAACAACTTGTATGAATCTCAAGGGTATTATCTTGAGTGAAAGAAGCCAATCTCCAAAAGTCAAATCTCAATTAATTTCAATTACATTATATTCTCAAAATGACAAATTACAGTGATGGAAAACAAATGAGTGTTTTCTGGGTGTTGGAGATGGTGTCTATAAAATAAAGTAAAAATATAAATCGAGAGGCAGACCTTATAAAATTCATTTAAAATACACTTGAAAAGGGAAGGAAAGATAAAAAAATTTGGTGATTCTTCCTGAAATTGACATTGATAAATAAGGATGAGACATGAAAAGGTAAAAATAAGGACACTGTGTTCCTTTAGGCAATGTACAATTGGACTTAAAACCAGTCCTTAAAAAGTTAGTACCTTAATACCTTAGCAAGTGCTATAAAATCTTAAATCTTGGAAACATGGTGTCATACATAATATGACCAAGAAAGAAGAAAAGGATTGTAAAGGCTGTTTAGTAATTCACAGAGGAAGACTGAGAAAAATGCCTCAGATTTCAAACTTACCTTATAGTGTAATCCTTAAGATACTTGGCTTTGGAATTTGTAGGATTTGGGTTAAATTCAGGGTTATCCCAAATACTAATTATGTGACTTGGAAAAGCTATTTTAGCTGTTCTAAGCCTTTCAGTTTCCTAAGCTCTAAAATGAAGATGATGACCATTGTCATGAGGCTAATAAAATAAAACAAGTAAACACATCAGCCCAGGGTCTTCCATAGACTAAGCAGCCATTAAATGTTAACCCATGCTACTTTGCTACTATTTTCAGAAGAAAGTTGGAAAAGTTTATTCTGGTTACTAGAAGAGCACCTTAAACTTCCCATGTTCTTACCTTAGCTTCCTAGAATCATTTAAAAGCCAGCTAGCGACTTAACATGGTAATTGTGTATTTGGGGGACTGCATTGTGATGTTAAGCTCCAATGCAGTATCACAAAATAAGAGACGCGAAAAAAATGTGAAGAAAAATTATATCAGGTGTGTCGCTCTTCAGAAAGCATTCAAAGAAACTGAACTCAGTGTTAAAATTTCATCGACTTAATGGTTCAAAGAGGATTTCAGTCTTGAGGGTTTGACATTATATAATCATGAGATTATGTCTTAAAATTGATGTCTGTGAAGAAAAATATATATGGTATAAATTTTGGGGGGCCCTTAAGAATTTTAAAAGGAAAAATCTTTAATATACAGACTGCAAATCTTAATACGTACACAGCAGCGTCTACGGACTGTTAATAGTACATAAAAATGGCAGACGGGGACTGTAGGGGGAAATGAGAATACATGGAGGCGAAAAGTTGTTCAGGTTCCCAACTTCTTCCTTGTCCACACCATTCCTGTTGCCTGTAGAGTACCTGGTCTTCCACAGGGCATGTCAAGAGATAGAGGAGCCTTGAGAGCACCACTACAAAGAAGGAAAGCATAGTAGGCTCCTCCAGGGTCACACCACAGCCTCCATCCTATCATCTGAAGAAAAATAGATCCAGTTAGGAGATGACTGAAAGGTTACTTCATTTTCCAAGAAAGGCTTCAAGCAGATTGGGAGGTCTTTGAGAAAGTACTCTTAGTCATGAGTACAAATAAACATATTGTATGGAGCACTGGGTGTGTGGTGCATAAACAATGAATCTTGGATTACTGAAAAAATAAAATAAAATAAATTAGTAAAAAAAAAATGTGGCATGATGATTTTCTGGAAAATCTATGCAATGTGTGAAGAAAAAGAAAGTACTCAGGTCAATAAAAATTAAGAATTAAAGTATTTGCTTATAGGTCTGTGATACAGAAATGAGATAATCCTCTGAATCAGGTTTAAGAGACCCCCCAACATCTGCTCTTTCTGCAGATGTTCTGTTTTGGGTTATAGCCCCAAAGTCTCCCACAACTTTTGTGGAAGCTTGTTTACCTCCCACCAGATGTACTAAGGCATTGTCTGAATCCCATTACAGTCCATTGAAATGACCTGTATTTCCACAATTACATGAAATCTATGGGCTTCCTGGGTAGGAGGCTGGGTTCACAGCTGCTGAGGCTCAGTCCTTGGTAGGAAGGTAGCTCAGGGGGGAGATGAGATCCTAGACCATTATACTTCCAGCTTGTCCTTGTTGCTATCCCAGTGATATGAAAATTTTGTTTCATTCACACCATGGAATACTAAGGAATGAAAAAGAACAAGATATTGATATACACAAAAACTTGGACGAGTCTCAGGGTTAGTGGCCAAGACGCTCCATTGGAAGGGAAGCCTGGCTTTAAGATAGGTTCTCCTGAAGCTCAGAATAGCGTATCTGTTGTTGACCATGAGAAGAATTCTGTTCTCTGGTGGGAGATTGGGTGATGGGGTGTTGTGGACCATGGTCATAACCATGGTGTCAGATTTTGTGTTGAGGGACAGGTTAGGAATTTCAGCCAAAGGACAAATGTGGATCTCCCTTCTGTGATACAACTGACTAAGTTTAGAATCAAATCTCACTCCTCAAAATCTTCTGAGAAAACTTTGATTCAGGCCACCCACCAGGGCCCCATGTACTTAAAGTCAATATTAAAGAAGAAGAGACTGTAAAAAAAAACTTCAGTTGTGTAGACCCAAAAGATTCAGCATGGACAACCTATGTCAGGCCAGAGCTGACATCATGTCATGTTGGGATCCAACCACGGTCAAGTCTGTAATGAGAATTATCTGGTGTAATACAGTAATGTAGTAATATCTGCAGAACATCTTTAAGGAAATATATCAGGCCTTAGGTAATGTTAACAGTAACAGTTATTACTATAACAAATAGCAGTGAACAATAGCATTTTTATAATGGACTTCAAGTGGGAGAAATGAAGATTACTTAGAAAACCACAGGCCTGAAAAAATCTACCCCCAGTGATAAAAAGGTCAAATTGCTACTGCATTATATTGCCTCTACTTTTTTTCCGCAGTTAATAGTGGGTTTGCTGTTCAGTAAGAGCTATTAATTAGAACTAAATTATAATTGATTTGTGCCAGATTAATATGGTTTTGTTTAGAATCTATTATTTTTAAATTCTTTAAAATGGTTGTCTAGTTTCTAATGTCAAAGACTTGTTAATTCTTCAAGAATAATGTTGTTATCCAGATAAATAAATAAGGTTAAAAATTCTAGAACTCTTTTACAGTTGCTATATTCATCTATGGGTACAATTACCTATCTATATATACTGTATGAGTATAGTTTATTCTTTTTTAACTATTTTGACTGAATTTTTCAGCATTAAAGTCAAAATATAAAAGAAGATTTCTGTCTCCGTCCATGATGTAATAGCATGTAGTGGATTAACATTCCCTCTGATAACATTTAGAAAAGCTAGGCAAATATAAACAAACAAATAAACCTCTGTCTAAAGAACTGTTACAGACCTAACTAGGACAAGATTCCAGATAGACAGTAGGTGTAGCGAGATGAATTGACCTACAAACCATGTTTCCCCTCAAGACATTTATACAAGGTTCCTATATCCTGGTAAAAAAGGGAGACAGATAGAAGTGTCACACTCAATAACCCTTCTCAAGGCATTTGATAAAATCTTAAGCTTTGCAAGAAAATAAGACATCAGAAACTTGCTGAAAATTATACCAAAGTCGTCATCAATCTCACAAAATTCAAAGACAAAATTCGTTCCTTTGGAAGCTGCAATGAGAAGTAATCTTACTACATCACCAAGGTTCTTAGACTCTAGGACTTTATAACATATTAGTCAGGACAACCATGGATTCATAGAATCTTCCAAATCTGAAAATTAGCTTCTAAACAGTTCAGCTTGTGACTGGATTAAGATGTCTATTCCCATCCTGGTTGCCCGCCAGAGGGTAGGCTGTATCTTCTTTAGGAGAAGATGGCAAAGCTTCTATAATTTTTTTCTACAGTTTTTCTCTACACATTTTTCACCTTTAATAAAAAATGGTGAGACATTTTAGTAAAGAATTAAGAGGAACAGATTAATACATAGCCTTGTTTTTTTTTATTTTAAAACTTTTATTTTATTTTTTCAGTGTTTCAAGTTTCATTGTTTACGCCTCACACCCAGTGCTCCATGTAACACCGTCCCTCAATACATAGCCTTATTATTGGAGTTATTAGCCTTCAATTTTAAACTTAATGTGTTACTCAACAATATTCAGAAATGAGATGGAAAAATTGAAAATTTTATGAGGACCTAAAATCCATTCAAAAAGAATCAAATCAAAATACTAAAAGTGAAAAATTTAATAATTAAAATTAATAACTCAATAAATGAGTTTAACAGCATAGTCAAAACAATAAAACTTCCCATCCTCATGGATGGGAAAATAAGCCTACAAAAAGTATCTAGATTATAACAAAGAGAGCAAAAATGGATAAAAATACATTACAAAAAGAATTAAAAGACTGCTAGATATAGGACAGAGTAAAAAGGTAAAAATGTGTAATTGGAGGCCATAAGGAGAAGAAAGAGAAGTGAAAAACTGTATCTGAAGAGATAATGACTAAGAATTTTTCAAAAACTGGTGAAATTTATGAAACCATTTTAAAGAAACGCTCCAAATGCCAAGCAGTGTAAATCCAAAGAGATCATGTAAGTACACTACTGTAATGTAAACAAAAGACTACGAGAAAACATAAAAGCAATAAAAAAAAACACACTGTTCTCAAAGGACAACCATCAGACTGATGGCTGACTTCTCATCAGCAATGATGGAAGTCAAAAGTCAATTGGGAGGTGCCTGTAAAATGCCGAAAGAAAAGAATTCCCAATCTAAAATACTCTAACAAATGAAAATAGCCATTAAAAGTGAGGTGAAAACAAAAACATTTTCAATCAAAGACTGAAAAAAATTCATTGCCAACATACTGACACTAAACATGTCAATAAGAACTTTTGGTTCCCCACAGAAGAAGAGAGGGTATCCAAAAGTAGCAGGTGTGATATATGCAATTATAAAAATAAAAGAGAAAACTAAAATAGAAAAATAAAACAGACATAATTATTCTTGAAAAGAACAGAAAGTTAATTTTTTAAAGATTTTATTTATTTATTTGGCAGAGAGAAACACAAGCTAGAGAGGGAACACAAGCAGGGGGAGTGAGAGAGGGAGAAGCAGGCTTCCTGCTGAGCAGGGAACCCGATGTGGAGCTCAATCCCAGAACCCCTGGGATTATGACCTGAGCTGAAGTCAGATGCTTAACTACTGAGCTACCCAGGTGCCTCTAGAAAATTAAATTTATCCAGCTGAGCCTATCTAGCCCCTAGAAGGATAGGCACTTTTTTTATTAAAGATAAATACACTATCCCTCAAATGTACTTCAACATACTCTAGGGTAAGAAATAAAGACTATAGTTAATCAAAAGTCAGATAAATATTTTGTAGTGTTTGGTCTTACATTTATATTTCAAATAATTGGTAAATACTTTCAAAGTACTGCTAAAATTTTTAAGAAAATAAGAAAAGTATTTGTTACATGAATTAAAATTAAAATGTCAAATATTTTTTAAAATAAATGATTAGCTATGATTAATGAATCAGCAATATATGTCAAGTATTTTGATGTTTCACACAGACATTCATGTATTCACATAAGACATTTATTCACATAGTAACTATTGTTAGTATTTATCCTTAAAATTATAGTGAACATTCATTTTAGTATAAACTAAAAAAATGGCTAAAAAATTCCCAGCACCATTATATAATGATTTTCTCCTCACAACAGAACAAAGAATGCAATTACTCCTTTTTCTTAAACACAATAGATTAAATTCCTCGGGCTTGGGCGCCTGGGTGGCTCAGTGGGTTAGAGCATCTGCCTTCGGCTCAAGTCATGATTCCAGGGTCCTGGGATCCAGGCCCACATCAGGCCCTCTGCTCGGCAGGGAGCCTGCTTCCTCCTCTCTCTCTGCCTGCCTCTCTGCCTATTTGTGATCTCTCTCTCTCTGTCAAATAAATAAATAAAATATTTAAAATAAATAAATAAATAAAAATAAATAAATTCCTCGTGCCTTTCCTTATATATCAAGGGAGAATGTGACAATATGAAATCTCCTTCCTTAAAAACTTTTGCTTAAATCCTTCCTAATATCAAATTTTCTTAAATACATTAGAAAGAAACTTCTACCTCTAACCTAAAAAGACTAAAAAAGAAAAAAAAGTATGAATGGTGTTTTATCGTTAAGTCATAATTCAACCATGAATAAGGATCTTACCACAATTTTGTACATGTTCAGAAAAAAAAAATGTTCATCATACTCGCCATCTACATATGGAAGCATGCTGGTCTATTTGAGGCAGCAGGGAATGTGAATTTGTATATGGCAACTCCTGTGTCATAAGCCTCCTGTCTAGGAGGGCGCAGCCTCCAACAAGAAGCCCATCTGTGGTTAGAGAACTGATGAAGTGCAAACAGTAATGATGACTGCACACTGCACTGGAAATAAACCAAAGGGTATATGAAACCCTCTGAGTAGTCACTGTCTTTGCTGTACTTGTATATCCATTTCATTTTGATTAAAATAAATAAGCAAAATAAATTCTGGAAGACCCTAAAACACTTCTAAAAGCTAACACTTTTATAAGTAGTTAGAGATTCTCTTTAACTACATTAAATATTTGACACATAATCCTGGTATATTTTTATAGATGAGATTTTATTTTGAATCTTAAGACCAGGAGCATTGTAAGAATGTAGCTCAGCTTTCAAATAGCTTTCTTTAAATAAACTGAAATGAATCAAAATTACATGTTTCAAATATACCTACATTATTCAGCAATGGATTATTTCAAATATTCAATTTGTTTACCTCTTAGATTGGCCTCTGTCTCTATTTTTACTTCATAAATATTTATGTTATAAAAAATCAGAAGCTAAAAAAAATCAGAGGCTAAAATATAACATAAAACAGATGTCAAAAATTATTTTAATTAACTGTTAACCTAAAAGGGGTAATTTCCAATATTTAATTGTACCCAATATTTCAATTCAGCAGTGTAATAACTTGTAAGAAAGTATTTAAGTATATTAGAATGTTATGTTTTAAATTCTGCTTTTACTGGTTCACTGCTAAGTACAACAGAATAGAAATAAGCTTTATTCAAGTGAAAGTTGTTGATATTCTGTATGTTGGAAAAATTTCCTTATCATAAGTATACTATTATAATGAAATGTTTTTTCATTAAACCTTCTTTTATTCATGAAAGGGCAAAATCATTTGCTGGTTCACTTTGTTCCAAGAATGTGCTGGAGTGCTAAATGAAAGTATGCCGTTCAGCTCTCTAAGTACCTTGCACATTACAAATCAAAATGTTAAACTGTGAGGTTAAAATGAACTAGATAAGCAAATAAGTCTTTTTGTGTGTGTGTGCCAACATTTTCTTTTTATTAAGCACATACATAGTGACATATCTTATTTGTTTAAATTACAAAGCTATTTAATACCTTACAGAGCAATAATAACCCTGAAATTGTACTGTTCTTTAGAAATAATTCTTTCTCTTTAACTATGGAGGTTCTCAGGGGCTTAGAAGTAGTCACTCTGATTACGCCACAGGAAGACTCAGAAAGCAAAACTTCTGGCAAAAAGTGGGTAGTCCTAGGACTGTAGGTTGCAAAAAAATGTTGTTTTTTTTTTAATAAAAGATTAATGTAGCTAGTCTAGTCCCTTTCTTTTTTCCAAATATTTAAGACCATGAGAAAGATGGTCTGTTTCTAGGTCTTCAGTACATTCTCAGCTGTAGACAGAAGAGCCAGCTAAAGAACATTAGCAGTGGATATTGAGAACTTCTAGATGATTCTAGAATGGAACTGCCCTTTCAAGAATGTCCGGAGCCAAGATTTTTTTATATTTTGAGGCAAAAGGTAGAGCAGAGCATCCAAGGTACTATAACCCTAGATCTAAAACAGGATTCTTCTCTTAGGTTTGCTTCATTGGTTCCAAGGAAGATTGGATAACATGTGAATGTATTAGGATAAATCCATCAAGACTTTGGAATCCATTGATATCCTAAAAACACATAGCCTTTGAATGGTAATTTAACAGTATCTATATATAAAAGGAAAGCACCATCCTTAATAGTGCCCATTTGCTATTCAAAGTTAACACAGATTTATAGTTGGAAGACCCAAATCCTGTTCTTAAAGAAAACAATAGTTTGAGGTTAAGAGGGCATGTTTGGATTTCTTATAACATGACCCAATGTTATTTTCTTTAAATAACAAGTATAGACTAAATTTGTTTTAATAAAATTTATAGTTACTCAGTGAGTTCTTTATTTCCATGAGAAAAGAGCAGCTGACAATAAAACAGTACAGTATCTCTAAGATAATATGGGATACTGGAGCATGATAATGAAGCTCATGAGAATCCTTTGTTTGAAATCTTAAAGAAAAAGGAAAATATCTGCCTCTGTATTTTCAGCACCTGGAAGAGTGATTATCATGCATTAAATAAGCCCTCAATAAAACACCCCATATTTGTGTATATACAATATTATATATGTATGTAGTATATTATAAAAATTATCCAGTAAGATTTGAGAGTCTTGCTTAAAAAAAGACTTGAATTAGATGACCTTCCAAGTCATTCATTACATATCTAACCATGTTACAGGGACACTGATATTGGCAAATAACTTCTCTTGTCTATTTTACCCTTTGCTAACAATTTATATCTCACTGTCTCTGATAATTATTCTCATCATTAAGAGCTTATCATCCAGGAGCTGTCCCCAATTTTTTGTTACTTAAATTTTGTGCAAATGTAGATGTGTGCACATATTCTCTCTAATATGTAAAATAGATTATACAATAAGTATATTAAAATATATTTAATATTACATTTATATTAATTCATAATATATTTATTGTATATTATATCTCATATATAATTTAAATTTTATAATTTACATATAATTAATGAATTTTAATATCGGTTTTTAATGCTGGTATATGTTTAAATGCAGATATAGATATGTATGACTCTAGATGAAATTAAACAAGACCCACTAACTATACTTGTCACACTACAACTATCAAGAGAGTTCATTTAAATGTAATCTTCAGTGTGATTTTCAGGATATGCAGCTTCATCCCACCTAGCATGAAGGAGATCTTTACATAAAATGATGCCTGCGCTGTCACAAAGAGTGCGAATGGCTACTGTATATGAAGCACAGGAGTCGCCATTTTTCACTCAATGTGCAGTATGCACCATGTCTGTCATCTCACTTCCTCTCATTTGGGGTTTCATATTGCTGTGTGATCCATTACTAGAAAGCACAGCATACTGAAATACAGGGGTTGAACACAGCAGCTGACAACAAACCAATCATCCATGCATTCCTTTATTCCATTCAGTATCTATTCAAAAAGCATATACTGAACACTAACTGCTCAAATACAGAGACCATGAAAATTACAGTGCAATGTGCTATGAACTATAAGCCAGGATCTAGTTTGTATAATTTCTCCAGTATCATTTAGAGATAAAATACATGAATAAGTGTAGCAGAGTACCTGAACTCTTTTCATAAATCTAGATTTGTAACAGTCCTATTCTCAATGAAGCAGAATGAAAAGATCGAAAGAAAAAAAAAAGCAAAAGCTCATACCACCCACAATTGGACATTATGTACTTGTCAAATCTTTGACATGAATTCTCAACCTAATTTTCCAAATATAATCCCTCCAAAGAAGTCCCTGGCTTTCTTTAGTTCAGTAGGTATTCCTGCGAAATACTTCTGTCTGTCCTCTTTCAACTTTGACCACACTTCCCACAGTGTCATGGGACAAAAACTCTCCCTGAAGATCTGCAGCACAGCATCACATAAACTAAAAGACCTTAATAACTGGTTATGGAGTAACCGAGTGCTACGGAGTAACTAGTCGACTTAAAGGTATAGCCATTGAGTAACTGTGGTTCATTATTTTTGTAACATAGGAAATAATATGGTACACAATGTATCACACAAATGATATGTCATTATTAGAGCTGGCTTCATTCTGTAAATAAATATGCTCAAAATTTAACCAACTACAGTATTATAAAACTGAAATAAGTTTATTATGCTCAATTACAAAAGCATAGTATTTATGACAATCAAATTCAGTTAAAAATTCATATATTTTTTGAGCATATTCTATGTTTCTTAAAGGAGTTTACTGTCTACTTTAAGAGACAGACCACTACCCACCTGCACGTCAGAATATAACCAGTGTTCAGCTTGTATTTATATTTGCAACACCTGGAGACAGGAAGGAAACTCAAGGAGACAGTAATAGTGAACTAGACTTCAGTGCTTGGACAACATTTTGACAGAGGACAATAAGGGAACATCTATTATATACAGAGGGAGCTTTGCCAGAAAATGCAAAGATGAAGGGTTTATTCGTGTGTCATTTATCTTATTATTCAGTTATTCACTTAATAATATTCAATAAATATCTACTGAATGGGTACCATTTCAGTGTTAATTTTTGTAACAGTATTACCCATATTCAACAAAATGATTCCTTTAACTTCAAAGTCAACAGGACTTCGGACAAAATCACATTTGTTTTAACTGCAGGTGTATCTTTGAAAAAAATAGCAAATCTCTTAAAATGTGTTACCAAATGATAGATGCCTTCTGGGATGTATGAATGAAAGCTCCCTGATTAAATACCAAGGGACATCAAAAATAATTAGGGGATTAAAATTTCAGATAAAATTAAGACAAAAACACTTGTCAAGAAGTTTTATATGGCACCAATAAGATGCAATATAAACCTAACATGTCTTAACATGATTGCATTTTCTATAAACAAAGATATTATAACAGCTTAGAGATGTTTTAAAGTTCAGAATGAGACCCCTTTTTATTTACAAATTGCAATCTAATGACTCTTTAAATAAAAAAAATATATAACCTTAAATTTTATCCATAAAAATAAACCTTTTTTTTTTCTTTCCGTAGAAACTACATTGATATTCAAGAAGAAGAAAGGAAATCATTTGAGAACCTGCTTGAGGTGAGTGGCTTAGTTCCCACTCTGCTTCAAAACTGTTTGAGGTCTAGTTAGCAGAGTATTGTTTCATAACTCATACTGGAGTTCTGTCCTAATGTGAAATAAAACATTCAAAAAATTAAAGAAATAGCTGTAGGAATACCACGAATTTATGAATTTTGTTAAGGGGTAACTAATTTTACTTTAGGAACCATAAGAATTAAGTAGAGTGTTTTAAAATCAAGTAGCCAAGAGTTCAAATCCTGACTCTGCTACAAAGCAGCTTTGTGATTTTTTTTAGAAATTCAGTCTTTTCAAATTCTTCAAAAGGTGGCAATGATACCTCGGTTTTAAGGGAGATGTGGAAATAAACATGAGAAAAAGTTTTTTACTGTTCCTAGCATAGTGCCCCCCCCACACAGTAAGCACCAATAAATATTGGCCCCTCTCTTTTTCTCTTTTCCTTTCTTCATAATAGTTCCTGTTTTCATCTTAAGCAAGTTTTAACTTTTGATAAAATTTGTTCAAGAAAATTACTGATGTTGACTTTTTCAACATATTTTAAAAATACAATGGCAAACTACAAGCAGAATATAATGAATGTATATCCGCTTTATTTCATTGCACTCTTCATTTCTCGAAAAGAATGCAGTGTTAGATAAGTGATCAAGGCATATTTTTAAATTAATGTTTTAAATAACATTTCTAATTCTATGTGTAAAACTGTGCCTGTGTGTCCTCTTTTGCTCCTCGAGAAGCCATTACTGTATAACACTGCTGTATTTCAAAGGATATGTTTTTTTTTAAAGGAGACAAAACATACACTAATATTAGTGGGATGTCATCTACAGTTTAGTTATAAGAGCAGATCCAGTACCGAAACCATTAACTCTTTTCTGTATCCTATTTAAGTGAAACTGAACTTTCAAAAGAAATAGATCAGTTCATTTACTGGCTACTTCAGAGACCAACGTAGTTTTAAATTGGTATATTTTCAAAGCCTGTGTCTTTAATTTTCAGTTTAGCGAATGAATGTCTCCTTTTTCTAAATGTATTTTTTTCATCATAGAGTGGTTTTAGCAGTACTAACATTTTCAGAGATCAGGTCTGTATTTGTGCTGATTAAAAAGATACAGTCATGATACTCTATCCCTGATCAAAATATTCTCAAATCTCTTGAAATACTGAGATTTGATTGCATCTGGGAGGATTAGAAGTAGAAAACATAAGGACAAGAAAGAGTTCTGAAGCAATTTACATCACCACTAGATAGAAGCAACTGTCCAATGGAAGTGGGGTTGAATTAACCAGTTGTAAGATGTATTTGTGGTGGAAAGGTGATGGGCATATCAGGGGAAAAGATAGATCCTTTATTTTGAGTTGTCTCCTCAATCTCGTTTTCAATGACAATCAAAATGCTTATGGGAGGTTTTCCATAGATATTAAGAAGGTGAAGAGCACTGGCTTCAACTTAGCCCAGACAATACAATGTAGATAGTAAAGATGAACATTAGAATCCAATCTCATAAAATGTTAGTAATAATGAATTTGGAAAAGAAAGATTTAATTATTTATTTTATTTCCTGTCACCTAGCTTGTTTTAAAAATAAAACAATCATCTTTTCATAAGAAAATATTCAGTCCACAGTTTTATTGTTCTAGCTATACTGTTCAGCAATTTTTGTGTATCTATATTTACAAAATCTTTCATGTCTTTGAGCACTGATATTCACTATTTAACTACTGAATAGATGTGTGTATATCTTTATTTGTGTTACAATCTATGAAATAATTAGAAAAGATAGATTACTTCAGCTTTTAGCTGTTAAATGTTGATAATCTGAATTGCCATAAATTATCCTGGCAATTAAACATACAGTTATAAAAAATATGCCAATATATTTATAAAAATATTTTTTCATTTAGTGGGGCTAATCAGCATATCCTAAAGGCAATTATTGTTATACTTCAACAAAAACTTATTGGCCTTATAACAGACTTTAAGTTTAAAAGTTTATTATTTATTTATTTATTTATTTAAATGAGTTTATTTATTTATTTGACAGAAAGAAACACAGCTAGAGAGGGAACACAAGCAGGGGGAGTGAAAGAGGGAGAAGCAGGCTTCCTGCTGAGCAGAGAGCCTGATGATGATGCGGGGATGCTGGGCTAGATCCCTGGGACTCCAGGATCATGACCTAAGCCGAAGGCAGACGCTTAAGGACTGAGCCACCCAGCCTCTCCTAAAAGTTTAAAATATGTCTGCTGAACAAGATCTATAAGATATTTGAATTTCTCTTAATCAGAAAGAATAATAGCAATGTTTCAGTTATTTCTCATTTATGTAAAGTTTGAATTAATTAAGGTTATCTTACATGATAAGTTATTTAGTCTCTTACTATTTCAACAGTCAAAGCGGCCATAAAATTCATAGAGAACTTTCATTTTCTCACAGTTTTTTTCTGTGAATTTATACCTGACCTTCTGGAAATAACTATAACACAAAAATAAACAACATAAAAATTACAAAATTTTATAGCTTATAAATAATGGAAATCTATTTTACCTTTAAAAATCTTTGAGAACAACCATTAAGCAAGTAATTGGAAAATATCTAATTTTCCAAAACCAGAAATTTTAAGAAACACTGTCAATATTTGAAAGGTTTTACCAGAGACATTTCTTCTATCTGTTGACCTTAGATACTTTCTTCTTTGATAAATGCTCGTGTTTAACTTAAGAGGAAGAAGAACTTTTCTAAACTTGCAATTACACATCTTCTCACTATGCTTTATTTGAACTCTCTATTGATCTAATGGTATATTCATTATATTTATTCACTTTAATATTAAGCACCTCTTGTGTATCAGTCTCATTAGCCAGTTAGTGATTCTCTGAGGGTAACCTTCTTGGTATAAATCTTTCAGGTCTTCACTCAGCAAGAGCAAGTTTGCTCAACAGCTGAGCTCTGATGAGAGCTCTATTGAAATGCTCGCCAGCTCCGCAGTTTCTTATTCATAAGCAATGTAAGCGCTTTCTTTCTTTCTACCTGAACTAACCTTTATTAATATAAGGCATTTGCATAAAATAAAGCCCATTTAACTTGGACTCATGTGCCGATTTAGCTTAAATGCATTAATTCATAAATATGGTTTTTTAAGTGTTTCTTTAACGATGTCTTACCTGAATGTTGGTTCTATTATCTGAAGCACTAGTTATCCCTGTATCTGGATGGTTTGCCATCAATACTTAAGGGGAAATGTTTCCTGGGATGCTTGCCCAGGTAACTAGAAGAAGGTATTACAAATGTCAGTTTGAAGAGACACCCATAACAGAGATGATTATTTCAATGTTTTAACATATCCACCCACTCTTTCTTAACTCTCATTGTCTAATTCAGTTTTATTTTTTTAAATAAACTCTAACCATTTTTCTTAAAGAATTTGTAATATGTTCTGTTGTAATTGCTATGATTGAAAAGCCAGAAATTGTATGAAACCTGAAAGAATTTTTTTCAGTTTTACAAGTCCATTCTAAATTTATTTTTTAATAAAGCAAGTAAGCCTTGCTTCTGCCTCCTCCCACTCCTCTGGCTTGGTGCTTCCACAGTGAGCAGGGAGCAACCTGCTGCATTTTAGTGCTATGGAATTTAACTGGGAAGGGTCTCCCAAAGAAACCATGTGAACAAGGATGCATCACTGTGGATACAACATAGTGAAAACAGACAAGATAAGACCTCCCTTTTTTCAATCTCTCCCAAATCCTCCATCCCTTGCCAGTATTCTCCAGTCTCTAGTCACAAAAGGTAGCCAAGTTCACAGCTGGAACAACAAGTTGTGCTGTGAATCTCAGTGATTTACCCAAGTAGCAAACAGGGTCATTGGCTTAATTGGAATTTCAGTTGCCAAGCGAACTAGGAATCCCTAACGTTTGTCCAGCAACACCGATAAAAGTGTTTCTGTTTCTTGATAGAGAATGAAAATGACGCAGAGTGTAATTGATCGACAGGAAATTGATCACTTTCCTTTTTCATTCCCCCCAGTTTAGGTGCCAGAGAGTCTAGGGCTCATGCACACATGCCCAGGGGCCACCAAGATCTCCATTTTCCCCAAACGCATAAAAGGCTAAAAACAGCCTTCTTCCCCAGCACCACGGCGTGGCTGCAGCTGCTTTGTTTACCATATAAGTCACACCAGGGGTTCACTCCTTGCCTTCTCCCCTGCTTTAAAGCTGGGTGCACTGAGAGGCTGAGAAGCATCCCCAAACTCCCGCTCAGCCCAGGTCAACCACAGAAAGCTTCACAAATCCGGTCTGCAGCCTTCAAGAGAAACTAAGCAGCCAAAGCCTTTTGAACTCGTAACCCCCCAGGGATGTCCGCCTCCCAAGAGGGAGCCGGCTTCCCAGGCAGCTTGAGAAACTTAACCGAGATCCCGGAAAGGAGGCGAGGTGCAGCTCCACTCAAATCGAGCCCTGAGGCGACACCCTCTTTACCTGCGAAGTTGGCAGTCTTCTGGCTGAAAAGCTATCGATCCAAGGACTTGCGGCGCGCGTGCTGTGCCCGGTGAGAGGACGCCGGGCAAATTCCAATGGGATTTCCTTAGTCGCTGCCGAGTTTTGGAGCATTCCAAGGAAAACGCACGAAGCTAGAACCCACGCAGCTGGCACCGAACTGGGCGGAGTGAGGATGCTCTGAGAGCGGTGCCATGGGAGGCGGGGGAGGGGCAGCCCCGGAGGGGGAGGTGAGCTCCCGGGGAGGAGAACTTCGCCCACCCCCGCCCCCACGGATCCCTCGGGATAAAGTTCGCGTTCCCACGGCTGACTGCGGATGAGCCCAGAGAAAGATACCCCGCCCTCCGTCCCGGGCGGCGGCCTGACTTAGGGTCCGCACAGACCCGGCTGGGTAGGAACGGCCGGTGAAGATGCGCGTCCCACGCACTGCTCTGCGTGGCGGTGGAGGGGACCCGCGCGCGGGCGGGCGCGGACGCTGGGTCCCCGGCTCCACTATCCCCAAAACAACCGCCGCCTCCCTGGGCCAACTCCTTGAGGTCAGCCAATTAGGCAGGCGGGTCCACCACAAGTCAGCCGTCCTCCAACCAAGTCAGTGGCCAGAACCCACCGTGTGGTCCTGGGTGCTGGTCAGACACACCTCCGGTCTTTGGGCGGGCTCTGCAGAGGCTTCGGATTTCAGTACGCTCCAGGACCCGGCTTCTGAACGTTCTGCTCCCAAACCAGTAAACCCGCACCCAGGCGGCAGGTCGCCCGACTTGAAAAGGAACCCCACTCCCACCCTCACCCAGGAACTCTCCAAGCTTCTCTCACTCCGGCTCCTCCGGGCTCCCGGCACCCCCTCTCCCGTCCTCAAGGTGTCAGACTTCCCCTGCAAGAGCCGGAGTCTGAGGCTTGCCACTAGTGTCAACAATTGAGACAGTCGCAATGAATAAATGATGAGCCACAGTGTTCCATCCACCCTCACCCAGCTCGGTCTTTCCAATAAGCATAGGAACTCAGTAAGTTTCCAAATATTAAATAAAACCCCAAACACGCACCAGCCTAGGAGCTCGAGGTTCGATGGCTTCAGGTGGGCAGTGTGTGAGTGAGTGGGGGTGTATGCGAGTGTGAGATTTCAGGATAAAAGTTATCTCTTGGCCAATCTCTTTGGAGTTCACACACTAAAATAAGACTGAAGTGAGGAGAGGAAATGCCATATATTGGTAAAGTTGGCAGTAACTTACTTGCTGTAAATGAGACCTGGTGATTCCCAGCTTGTGACTCACGGAGCCTTGGTTGGTCACGGCCCCAGGACTTGAGAGTCCATTTGTGAATTAAAGAGTGGCGTCTATGCGGAATCTTAGCAAAGGATAATCCGCTTGAGACCCTCGGTTTCTACTTGAGTTCCCTTATTTTCCGAAAGCCCCGGGGTGAGCTGTGGGTCTCCGACCGCGTCTCAGCAGCTGCTGTGCAACAGATGAGTGGCAACCCTTTCTTCCCGTCCCAGCCACGCGCTGTTGCACCTTCCGGGAATCCGTGCTGAGCGGACTGACAGGAGCACCAGTTTCTTCCCAAGGAATAGGCCCTCAAAGGAATTTAGGGTAGGCGGCAAGCCAGCACTCACACGCAGACTCCAAAGCGCAAAATTAAATTTCCTTCTTGGTTATCTTCCGCCCCCCCCCTCCTCATTTTTTTCCTTTCCTCTTTAGGGAATATTTACATGAGTAAAGAGGATATGGTTAGAGATCACCCACTTGTGTGATGGGCATGCTGCTTTTTACTTTTAAATCACAAATTTCTAAATGTCTCTTTCTCTCGTTTACTATTCATCTCCTGTATTTATCTCAATCTCAGCCTTGACACAGGTTTTAAATTTTTAGGAGCACTACCTCTAGATCACCTCCTCCAAAATACTGAAGTACACAGAGGCAAATCTGGTTCCCAAAAGGCTCTCTAGAAAACAAAGGCAAAAACAACAAAAGGATCCCCTTCTTTCCTGAATCTCTTTGTACTCTTAACCATAAAAATACATTAACATTTTTAAATATTTTGTTTTCCCTTAATGTTAAATGTGGCTTTTCTAAAACATGCAAGAATACATCTATCTGTAGATAGGATAAGGAACTTTATAATAAACACAAGTCTGCTTTCTATTTAACAAAGGGGGATATATATGGAAGTCTGTTTTATGTACTACAACTAAATACTTTTTTATTTTTTCAGGAAATAATTCATCTTCCCCTTCATCATGAGTAACTGAAATGTTTTAGTACCTAAGAAAACAAAAACAAAGCCAACAATTATTGATGTAATCTTTTGTCTCAGCCAAATAAAATTCTGCATAGTCTATTTCAGTATGTCTTTAAAAATAAACCCTGGTAGAATTACACTTACCAAGATAAGTATATGTCTTTATAATATATTTTAAAATACATTTAAAAGAAAGTGGACCAGTGACAACACATAGCTATTGATCAGAAATTAAGAACTTTGCTTTGCAGTCTTAACATCTGTACCAAATTTTATACCTCCCCCTGCCTCTCCTAGAGTAGGTTTTTTTGTGACAAAGGCCATCTCTGTCATGATGTTGGTAAGAGACATTTTGTCTATTCCCTGAAGTTGTTGTTTTTTCCATGAGAAATGTGCCTGTGAATCTACAACAAATACAAAACAGAAGGGAACAGTGAGGATAGCCATCTGAGTGAGCTGTGTTTCCAAGGGAAGAAGAATGTTGGATTGATCCTGGAACCTCTTTTCAACAGTTTCAGGTGATCATTGATTCCTAACCTCATGCCACCTAGTAAAATGATGAGCAATTACAGGAAAAGTATTTGAAATCTATTTAAGCAACACAGTGAACTGTGTATGCTACGGTCATCAGCAATAGAAGGAGGAAGGTTTGTTTATGGTTTTGTTTACATTTTGAAATACAAATTTGGCATCATTCCACAAACCTGCAAATGCAATTCACTCAAAATGCAATTCATTGATGCCAAAGAAATGTACAAAAAATGTTACATACTTACTGGAAATTTCTTTTTAGTATCTCACTTAGAAAAACAAGAAAGCACTCTTGCTTTGAAACTAGCAAGAGACAAGTGACCCAAGATATGGTAGCGGTAAAGCAATTCTCTGCCACAGCAATTCATAGTGTAAATATATCACAGAGCTGGAATTCCAATTGTATTAGGAACTCAGCTTTCAACTTAATTTCTGAAGTGATACTTCCAGCTAGGAGCTGATAGTTAACATGTGAAGCACTTTCTTCCAAAGCAACTATTATCTCAGACTTCGAGACAATTCCAGAAATAGGTATTTGGAAAAGATAGCTCTCTATATGTATCACAGTCATTATTTTGCATGGGGGTAATACTCTGTATACTTGTATATAATGTACATTATCATCAGATATATGACAATGCCTTTTTCTTAGGCAAATTTGGGAAATAGGTGAGAATTGTCTTTGAAACCCATGTGACCTGTCTTTTATCTGTATCCAGGACTTTCCCTTATTCTGCACAAGGGATGACCCAAAACCCCTCAGTAAAGGGCTTGAGATCACTCAGCTTGCCTTATGGATAGTGGCTCTTGCCCCAAGTTTTTGCACCCCCTCTTTTGCCATCCATTAGTGGATCTAATCCACATGGATCATGCCATCAACACAGCTTTTTAAAAATTTTTAATATTTTCTAAGTTACTAAGTTTTCTTTTAAAAACTTATTTTAATAATTCAATATACATTTCTATGAAATGCTTAAGTATTCTTAAGTCTTGCAAAGTGGTTTGTTTTTATAGTATTATCCCCTCTTGTAAGACTTTGTTGAAAGGACTGTCTGTACAATCAGATTTTGTCCTCAGAATTGAGTTTTAGAAATAGAACACCACTACACCAAAATGCAGGAAGATTTTAAAGCCCATGATACATATTACATATGTTTTTATGGAGCAAGCCCTCATTAAGCGGGGAACATATAATCTTTTCCCTCTTTTCCTTCTATATTTTTGTTAACTTGCTATTTTTGACGAATGGCATCTCAATGTAATGAGTTGTATTATTAAAAATGACTTTTATATACTTTTTAATGCTTTTCTACTTGTTTCTTTTCTTGTGAGTTTATATACTTTTTCAATACTTGAAGGAGTTTTAGTGCTATTTTTCCCCATGTGATTTGTAATAGGTCATAATACAATAAGAGCATTAAATTCTTATCATAGATCTTGCTTGTTTTTTTATTTATTGTTAAAATGTTGGGTAATGTTAGTTGTTTTTAAAAAGGTTTAATTCTTAAATGCTTTAAACTATCACATTTTCCCTGAATAGTTTATTTTAGTACTTTAATATTACTAAAGCCTTTCCCTCTTTTATGTTCACCAATTTCTTCAGCATTTATTTTAATAATGTCATTTCTGAAACCCAGTCTTAACATTCATTCAACCACCATTTATGGAGTTAAATACTAAGTGCGAGACATTGTGCTAGGTGCTTAGTATACATCTACGAATAAATCAGATGAGATCCTGTCTTTATATAACTTACAGCTTAGGGAAGACAAACAAAACATAGTAAGCACAATAAATAAGTAAATTATATACAATAATCAAGTGTGATTCAAAGTGATTCAAAGAACAGGGTATGGAGATTAGAAGTGCTAGTGGGAGCAGACGGTGAGGTGAGTGTGTTGCAATTTTAGACGAGCTCTCAGGATAGTTTGCATAATATGGAGACATTTGGGCAAAGACCTGAAGGTTAGGGACCTGGCTATGAAGATTAATTGGAGGAGCAGTTTCAGATAGAGCAATAACCTGATCTGCTTTATGTTTTAAATGATCATTTTGGTCGCTGCATTGAGAATGCACTGTAGCAAAGCAAGGATGAATGCAGGGAGACCACTTACGGTCCTCTTGAAACAAACCAGGAAATATGTTGTGGACCTTGTTAGATTCAGCAGAATTTTCCACGGTACAGGATGTAAGAAGAGTTAAGGATGGCCATGAGAGTTTTAGCTTGAGTAACTAGAAGACTCTGAGGAAATAATCTGAGATGGAGATGATAGAGGATAGGATATGTTTCTAAGGGGAAGATTAGGAATTTGCTTGTGGATACTTGGAGTCTGAGTTGGCTGTTGGAGCACTGACAAGCTGCATGACCTTGGACAATGTTGCTTAACCTCTATCTTTTCTTTTTGTTGGAGTGAAATAATCTTTCCTACCTCATAGGCTTGTTTGAGGACCAAAGCACTTTTTTATGTAAAGCACCTACAGCAGTGGTCAACACAGAGTTCACAATACGTAGGTTTTGTCTATCAATAGTAACATATTTAATTCTAACAGACTTGGGTATCATTTTTGCATGGATCATTTAGTGAAGATCTGTTTCTCTTACAAAATAGGGAGCAGGATTATTTATTATAGCTGGAAAATCATGCTTTCTTTCTATACCGATTACCATCACGTTTATTATAAACCAAATTCTTTTGCCAGTGCTTTCTTCCAAGCTATCTATTCTGTCCTTTTTTAAAGTTTATTTTAAATTAATTGATTAATTTTTAAAGATTTTATTTATTCATCGGAGAGGGAGAGAGCAAGAGGGAGAGAGCACGAGGTGGGGTAGGCAGAGGGAGAAGCAGACTCCTTGCTGAGCAGGGAGCCTGATTCAAGACTCAATCCCAGGACCGTGGGTTCATTACCTGAGCTGAAACAGATGCTTAACCAACTGAGCTACCCCAGTATCTATTCTGTTCTATTGATACTTCCATTTTTATGAATTAGCCCCAAACTGCTCACTTCCTATCTTTTGGGGAGTTGGTGAATTACTAAGTTCCACAGCTGGCTGACTCTTGTTGGGCAGCACCTCCATCTGTTCCCAATGTCTAGCTGCCTACAGTTAGTGAGAACCATTATGATGAGGCTGATATGATAGTATTACATTGTAGTACTATAGATATTATAGATATGATATAGATATGATAGTACGCTAAAGCACTTGTGATAGGGATAAACATATACACATGCCCAATAAATGTTAACTGTGAGCCAGCATTATCAGCACTCATCACTGAATGAAGCTCTAGAATAATCATTTACCCTCCTCCCCCAGCCCAGTGCCCCATTGCATGTGGTACATGGTGGACTCCAAGTCCAAGTACACAATGCTATCCCAGTACTTCTGTTATGCACTCTGATCTGGAAACATTTCATCACATACAGTTCACCTCTATGAACTATTCTTCTACAGATGCCTTCTTAATTATGTTTTGGATGTTGCAGTCTTCCTAGATGTAGAATGGAAGTTCTTCCGCAGAAAGAAATGAGAGACATTGACTGCCTAAGGAAACAAGTGGTAGAAAAGCAGAAGACCACTTCTCTGATGGATACTAAATGTACACTAATGTATAAATGTGTACTGATCTTGGAAAAGGAAGCAGATCGTGAAAAGTGATTGAAAGGCCTCCCTACATCCAGGGGGTCAGGTTTGCACAATTCCTTAAGCAGAGCACTAGGGGGACATCAATTTTGTTGCATAATCCATGTGCTTCTATTTTTTAACATGTATTTATTTTTGAGAGAAAGAGACAGAACACCTGCAAGAGCAGGAGAGAGACAGAGGGAGAGGGAGAGACACCCAAGCAGACTCCCCACTGAGCATGGAGTGTGACACAGGGCTTGATTTCATGATCTCCGGGTCGTGAGATCATGAAATCAAGAGCTGGATGTTTCACTGACTGAGCTACCCAGGTGCCCCTTATTTTTTAATTTAGTTGAAACCCTTCCACATTCTGGTGATAAAACGACGACATTTAGTCCTACATAATATCAACATTGTTATAAAAACTCTTTTGTTCTGAAACATGAATGTGCTGAACGTTAGAGGAAGTTGTAAAAGGGCTGCTGGCCAGATGCTATTTCAGGGGGAACATTTTACCTATCTCTAAAATCAGACTGTTCTTGGAAAAGGGGGGAAAAGAGCATAAAGTTATTGGGTAAAGACAGTTCTTCTTAACAACTGTGTGTCTTGGGCACCTGGGTAGCTTGGTCGCTAAGTGGCTACCTCCGGTTCAGGTCATGATCCCAGCCAGGGTCCTGGCATGGAGTCCCACGTTGGGCTCCCAGCCTGGCAGGAAGCCTGCTTCTCCCTCTAACCTCCCCCTCATTCTCTCTCTCAGATAAATAAATTCTTTTTTTTTTTTTAAAAAAAGTGTGTCTTGATTTTTCTGGATTTCACTGTTTTTATTTGTTTAAGACTTTTACTTACTTATTCGATATATATAGAGAGAGATAGTGAGAGAAGGAACACAGGCAGGGGGAGTGAGAGAAGGAGAAGCAGGCTTTCCACCAAGCAGGGAGCCTAATGCGGGGCTTGATCCCAGGACCCTGGCTGGGATCATGAGCTGAAGGCAGCTGCTTAATGACTGAGCCACTCAGGGGCCCCTCATTGTTTTTTTGTTTTGTTTTGTTTTGTTTTGTTTTTAGTATGGATTATAAGTTTCTGAGAAAATGAAGTGTATGTTAAATGGAATGGCTCTTATGTACCTTACAGTATCCAAGAAAATAATATGTCAGGAAATAATATTTAGGCTCTGGCTTGTGCCGAACTCACAGAAGGAACCCAACTACTACTGAGTGATCAGCCTTTAGTTTCTAGTCAGTCTTTAAGAATATATGAGAGGAGGGGTACCTGGGTGGCTCAGTGGTTAAGCCTCTTCCTTCAGCTCAGGTCATGATCCCAGAGTCCCAGGATTGAGCCCTGCCTTGGGCTGCCTGCTCGGTGGGAAGCCTGCCTCTCCCTCTCTCACTCCCCCTGCTTGTGTTCCGCCTCTAGCTGTGTTTCTCTCTGTCAAATAAATAAAATCTTAAAAGAAAAGAAAAGAAAAAAGAATATATCATCTGGGTGGCCTAGGAGGCTCAGTCAGTTAAACATCTGACTTCAGCTCAGGTCATGATCTCAGGGTCCCGGGATCAAGCCCTGCGTGGAGCACCCCCTCCAAAAGCCCCGCACGGGGCTCCTTGCTCAGTAGGGAGTCTGTTTCCTCTTCTCCCTGCTCTCTGGCTCCACCTCCCTCAAATAAACAAATAAAAATAAATAAAATCTTAAAAAAAAATAGAATAGGTCAACAGATCGAATGACCTTTAGAAGTGGGAGGCCTGGACAATACTGTATAGTGGGCAAGGGCACACATCCTGCAGCCCAGCCGCCACGGTGGGAGGCTGAGCTCCGCCGTTTACTGGTTGTGACTGTGGGCATACCACCTACCTTCTCTCCCTCAGTTCATTTCTAAAATGGGAGGAATACCTTCTCCATCTCTGTAAATAAATGTAAATTAATAAATAGAAATTGTTTACAGTACTACCGTTATAAGGGTCACATTTTTTTTTACTTTAGATAGAAATATGTTCAATACTCTGATTTTTTTTTTTTACAGAGCATGAAGCTGTTCCCTGAAACGTGAATAAAAATGCAGTCTATTCAAGAAAGTTAAGGCTTATTTTATTGAAATTCTCACAATGGATCAGGACAGAACAAAATAGAGTAGAGGTTTGCAATTTATCAGTGAATTTAAGCAAAGGAAAGAGTAAATTCAAGGAGCTCAGAGCTACGAAAGCAATTCAGTCCTGGATTGTCTGGAAAAGTCTAAATTTGCTGAAAAAGCTGGCTCCTACTGTGAGGGAAATGGGAAATGGGACCAGGGAAATTATGTCATAGAAAGAACGTCGAGTTCTTAACTTAAAAAAAATAATAATAACTTTGCAGTTTCAATATGCAGATATACATTTGTCCTTAGAAGTAAGACATTTGGTTATCTTACCTTTTTTTTAAAGATTTTATTTATTTGACAGAGAGAAACACAGCCAGAGAGGGAACACAAGCAGGGGGAGTAAGAGAGGGAGAAGCAGGCTTCCCTCCGAGCAGGCAGCCCGATGTGGGGCTCGATCCCCGGTCTCCGGGATCATGACCTGAGCTGAAGGCAGTCGCCCAACCAACTGAGCCACCCAGGCGCCCCTGGTTATCTTACCTTTTATGATATCTTTATGATGTACATTTTAAAGGTATTTCATTTCCTTTTCAAGTCCTCATTATTATAGGATGCCTAAATGCATAGACTCTAGAGTCAGAATGCCTGAATTCAAATCCTGCCCGTACTCTTTTCTTACAGAGTGACCTTGGACCAGAATAATGTAATGATTCTGTGACTTTGGTTCTTTATTTGGTAAATGGATATAATAATAGCATTTTCTTTCTACAGTTTTTATGAACATTATATGTGGTGGTATTTGTAAAACCCCAAATAAAGGTTCAGTAAATGTACTAAATTTTATCCCTTCTTTTCAATGCAGGAAACTTTCAAGAAGTGGGGCTCAGTCAGTTACGTGTCTGCCTTTGGCTTGGGTCGTGATCCCAGGGCTCTGGGATCGAGCCCCACGTTGGGGTCCCTGCTCAGTGGGGAGTCTCCTTCCCTCTCTCCCTCTGACTGCTGATATGCCTACTTATGATCTCTCTCTCTCTTTGTGTCAAATAAATAAAATCTTAAAAAAAAAAAAAACTTTGAAAAGAACAGTGCACAGCATAATACTTAAGCCCTAAAACTGTAATTTTTATAGGAGTGTAAATTATCATTAAGAAAAACAGTGAAAGCATAATCAATTTTACATAGGAAAGACCAAATATTTCCCTGTACCCTGTGATAGATATGTGGAGTGTAATTGTTCACAGCACTCAAAAGCCATTGCCAAAGATTTGGTATTGAGGCCAGCCCTGACACTTGCCTGATAAAAAGTGTGTCTGGCAAATCAGCTTCCCATGATGGAAGCTGGGTCACCCTATTTATCTAGTTCTTCCAGATCCAAAAGCAATAGAATTCCTCTTTGACAAGTACATTTGCCTTCAAAGAAGTGCATCCTTTTCTTAATTGTTCAGTCATGCCACAGACTTCTCTAGTCTTTCATCTTGAGGGGCGCACATTTCTTTGTCAAGTTACTCGTGACCCTGTATGATTCCTCCTCTTTGCAAAGGCATCAGCTCATCCCAGGTTTCCAAAGACATTCTTGGTTTTGGCCTTGACAGTCCTGCATCCTTAGAAACCCTTCAGTCCCAGGCCAATCAGGATAGTCGGCATATGACTTCCTTGTTGACAACCCTGATGTAAAACAATTTCTTTTTCTTCTAAATGTCCATGCAATATGCTTAGCATATTCCATTCATTCAATGCTTACATAGTTCATACCTTGTCATGTGTAAAAAGTATTACCACCTCAGTGGATTTAAATTGTTCAAAGAGGCAACATGACATATACCAATTTTACATGTGCTTTGAAGCCAGTAAACCTGAATTCAAATAGCACTAATTGCATCACCTTGGGAATTTTAACAGTGGTTTTTAAATATGAATTTTTATTTATGAAAGAATAATGATAATCAACTATAACAGGTATGGGTCTCAGTCCACAAACTTAATTGAGGAAAAAAGGTTGAAAAATACATATACAGAGATCCAAATATAGGGCAATCCTAAGTAAAAGATAAAACCCTATTTTTCACCTTAATAAATATGAAAAAAATTGCTTTGGTCAATTAGAATATAAAACATGTAGATGAAACTGGAAAATGTCTACTTATATTTAGCTTATGGATTTACTTGTCAGTACATTTAAAATTGTAATATATAAAAAATACTTAGAAACATTGCTTATTTCTGTTCTCGTATTTCATGAAACGATTACATTCATCTGTAATTTCTTTTTTTTTTAAAAGATTTTATTTATTTATTTGACAGAGAGAAACACAGCCAGAGAGGGAACACAAGCAGGGGGAGTGAGAGAGGGAGAAGCAGGCTTCCTGCTGAGCAGGGCGCCTGATGTGGGACTCAATCACGGGTCTCCGGGATCATGACCTGAGCCGAAGGCAGTCGCTTAACCAACTGAGCCACCCAGGCGCCCCTCATCTGTAATTTCAAAATAAATTTCTTAATCACCACTAGAAACATTATTTGAAAAATGTAACAGTTTTATAGAAACCCTTATTTCCATTTTCATTTAAGTTCTGAGAGATGTATACTGACCTTTCGCATCCCAGAGCGAAGCTGCCCTGGAAGGTTTATCTCAAGAATGAATCCATTTGCATAACATTAGAAAATTTTTTTCCTTTTTTACATATCATCATGTATACTACTGATTTCTACAAAACAAAAACATGCAATGTTTTTTAATAATATAAGCCTAATTTACAATGTTCCTGAACATCTATTCCTAAGAATAATTACTACTATTTGTCTTGTATTTATCTGTGTTCATTTTTGTGCTGATGACTCTAACTGGTGAGCTTTATGGCATCTATGATCTGCACTGATTGGGTGTCTAGGATTCATTTTCAGTTCCTAGATATTATTTTCTAATTCATTAATCAAAATGAGGTCACTAACAAAATTCCTAATCCCACCAACTCCATAGTATGAAAAGCTACTTAAAGACTCTGGAAGGGGTTATTATTTCTCTTCTGAGTCATAGATTAAAGAATATACATGCAACTGAAACAGATTCAGTTGACTTACATAGTACATGTAGGTGTGCTGAAAACGATATTCAAGGCCAAGGCCTCTGTTTTCTTGTGGTTTCAGTTTTTCTGATTGCACCATCTTCGTACTGCATTTGAGAGAAAATACAGGAGTTACTAGTTCCTGCGAAGGGAGAGGGAGAAAGGGAGAAAGAGAGAGAGAGAAAGAAAGAGACAGATTGAGAGAGAAAGAGAGAGAGGTGGGGAGGGTGGGGAGGGGAGGGGAGGGAGAAACTTAAAGAAAAGAGGGGATGCAGGAGGGAGGGGAGAAGGAAGGAAAAACTTGACCTCTAGGCATCTTAGAAATACTTACCCCTGCCCAGTGAGTCAAGCTCCCTGAAACTCCTTAAAAAATATAATAGATAAAACATTCTCATTTCTCATCGAATTTTCTGCGTTTTATTATTTGACCATGTAATAGTGATTTCATATCAGTGTTGTCACTTTTCTGCCAGAGGTCCTTTGAGTTGAGTTCCATTTGGCTATTGTAAATGTGACATCTGCCATGTCATGTCACAGCCCGGTGCCAGTCAGAAAGTGCTCATTGTTGAAACATACATTTTTGATACAGCAGAATGTAATAAAGCACTGCAGCTTCTCTAGAAAGAGAAATGTTATGTGGACGTTTTTTTGGCTTGTTTCTTTCAGAGTATCTTTTCCTTTTATGAGAAAAAATAAACTTGGTCTGCATGTATTAAAACGCAGAATTTTGTTTGCAAGGGGCTGGAACATGTGTGTGAATATCCAAAAAATTAGTCTTCGCCAAAAGGAAAAGCTTGTATCCTACCCAAGACGAATTTAGTACTATCTACAAATTATACATCAACTTATTATGGTTATTTTTATTGTTGAAATGTTTTAAACTTTAGGAAAATAGCTGATTTTCTAAGGAGTATAAGTACCTATTCCATAGCTGCACAATATATTTGTAAAGATAATAAGGTCTTGATATTTCAAGTAGCATAAACAAAGTTTGTTTGTGGTAAACCTGAGTGGTCTTGGCTAACTTTGATAAACCTTAAGTTTTTCATCTACAACTTGCCTTTTCCATGATAATATCACAATATTTTGATTATGTAGGTGAAACATTCTTATGAAATATATAGAACTAATATATCTATGTTATACTGAAATGATTTGATATCTTATTTAAGTGCCCGCATATTTTACCATACCAGCCTTTATTTCAAGGTTAACCATGTGTAGTAGAACAATTCCAGAGGCTTTTATAATAAAATGTCTATATATAAGACAAAGCTTTTTTTTTTAGACAGAGTATCTTTTATAGTGTAACTACTTCATTCCTATTCATGAAAGAAAAAGGAGGCATAAGATTTGATCTCTAGGATCTAGTGTAGATAAAGATTCAGAAACATCTATTTAATGAATCATGTGACGGAGGAGAGTAGGTGATTAAAAGAATAATAGCTGGGGTGCCTGGGTGGCTCAGTCATTAAGCATCTGCTTTCAGCCCAGGTCATGATCCCAGGACCCTGGGATCGAGGCCTGCATCCAGCTCCCGAGGAGCAGGGAGCCTCCTTCTCCCCCTGCTTGTGTTCCCTCTCTTGCTGTGTCTTTCTCTGTCAAATAAATAAAAAATCTACAATCGATCAATCAATCAATCAATCAATAATAACTTCTGTACAGATAGAGGCTACAAAGCTGGGACATGAGAAGATAGTGTGCACTTCATGGAGCCTCTGTTCCTCGTGCGGAGAACATGTGGTTCAGAAGGTCATAGACCTCAGTTAGAAAAGGTGAGTCTAAAGCAACTCCGCTCAGCAGCTCCAGCTAGAGCAATCAAAGGTCAGTGTGACATCAGTATCTAGGGGAGCAGCTGGGCAGCGCCATCACTCTGTTGTCAGGGACTTTGCACAGGACATGTCACCTACGTACCAAATATCAGAATCTCCTTCTTCAGTTTTGATGACTTTTGTTGGTGCCCCTACTCAGTGTGACCTGAAACTTCTCACTTTCTTAGCTCTGAGATGCCTTTTCACAAATAAATTAAAATACAAAAATAAACCCTCTGAACACACATTTGTTATTTAAAATTTGTTAAAATGGTATATATCAAGCTTTCAATTGTCTTTTCCTGCGCTAGAATTGCAATTTTTGAGAAATTCTTTGGAAATGTGTGTGTGTGTGTGTGTGTGTGTGTGTGCATGCATGTCCATGATTACTGAGTCAGATTATGGAATATAGATGTGAAAATATTTTTATTTTTCACACTAAATGTTAAAATGTTCTTGCAAGTAGGAGCTGGTGAAGAACAGTGCTATGAATTGAAAGTAATACCAGCAAAAGAGAGATGACTGCTTAATCTTTTAGCACAAATTATATCCCAAAAAACAAAAACAAAAACAAATTGGTCAAGAGCAACTGAATTCAGTTTTAAGGATTAAATTGATCTGTGTTTAACAAATAAACAATTTTATTTTCAAGTTCTTTGGCATTGTTTATAAAAGGACGCTATTTGGGCTATATACATTTTTGTGTATCTCACTCTTGCGAGACAGTTCATGAGAGATGGGTCTCAGTTTTGTCAGTTCAGTTCAGTTCAGTTCATGTCATTATTATTGAGGCCAATTAGTCATTAGCTTTCAAGGTTGAAAATTTTTAAAAAACATTAATGGTAAACAACTCATGTTTCTTCTAGTTAACTAGCACGGAAAGGAACCCGTGGGAGGGTCTGGCGTGAGAACCAACACAATAGGCCTATAGATGGTGCTGTGGAGAACATTTAAAAGTTAAAAACCTCCATGTCCAGGCACCACATTTCCATACTGGCACACAGGGTGATATTGATTCCTGAATTACAATCAGTTAGGAAAAGCCCTAAGACATTTAACGCTATCTCTAGGTTTTAGAAGGGAGGAACAGAAAAAATGAGTTTCTAGCCGAGAAGCTGATGCTCTAAAATGGAGAAAAAGCAGCTGACAATTAGTGAGTGGAAGGGCGATGGGACCTAAACTAGCAATGAACAAGTTATGTTGGTTAGCTGCTTCTGTGACATACCAGATCACAAATCTAATCAACACAAAAGAGCGTGGGAATTGCTGTAATACAGAGAACCATTCCACAGTCCAGGTGGAGTCCTCTGACCATATCAGCCAGGATTTATTTTAGATAAAAAACAAAGAAAATGAAAGAAATAAATTATGCTCATTGCGACAATTTTAAGTTGCTTTCCTCCATCCCTCCATCCCCTCCATCCATTTTTCCTCCTACCGTTAAATGACTTTTATAAATGTCCTGAGAGTGACATACTGGCTACGTTGAATAATACATGCAACCTAGCAAACAATTAAATGATACTAATTTCCTTGTTATAAAATTATATTTCTCTTATTATATAATTTTCTGGTTCCCATTTGTGTTAAATATGATATATTTGAATTTTGTATCAGGATGGTGATTCATAAGCACATGAGATGATTATAAAGGAGACATGAATACTAACTTTTCTTTTAGTCTTTAATAAAACACTAACCTTGCTTTTCTCATATGGTTTGCAAACTTTCGGCTTCCAAAGTTATTTTGCTCTATCGTTTTTCCTTCTTTTAAATGAGCCCTTTTCAGTAGGGAAAGCATTAAGTAACAAAAATAAAACAAGTTAGTATTCTTATAGGTTCTTCAATATACATTTTTGTTCCCTCTAAAAAGTCAGTTAACTATCTCTCTTGGAATCTAAAATGTTCATTCCAACAAATGTCTACTGTGTCATCCATAATGTCATAGATTATTCTTAATTGGTTATTAGTCGGGATAAAGCACATGAGATATTAAAATGCTTCAGATGTCACAGAAGGAAGAAAATGAGAGATGAACATTTGATGAGCAGGGAAAAAATATTCAGAGAGGAAAACGGACAGAGGGTACAATGGGAACAATGGGGTGAATGGGATGATGAGAAAGAAAAATGGCAAATATAATCATTACTTAACCTCTACAAGTGGACAGACTCACCTCCTTCCACTCTGTTTCCTCTTATAGGTGGAATTTCTACTTGTGGTAAATACTAGTATCTATAGTATGCTAGTATCTACTAATATTTATATTAATATCTATACTAGAATTATAAATATTGTTATAAATACTGTGATATAACTGGTCTTTTCAGAATGGTTGTTTTTTGAATGCAGGAGGCCCTCCTGCCTGGAGTAACTATTTCCACAATTCACGCCCCACAAGTGGATCCCTGTCTCCAATAATCAATCCACATACTCTTTTTTTTTTTTTTTTCTTCTTACTCATGCCCAGCTTTTCAAACCAACAAGTTTATAAGATCATCTTCTCAATCATTTTATTGTTTTTGGCAGGTTTTGCAGCTCTTTCTCTTCTTTAGGAAAACAAGCACTTGAGACCCACTTTTATGACTTTTAAGAAAGTGTGGCTACTCCTTATTTTCTTTTGTATTCCAATGCATGCACACACCATTCAGTGACATTTAGTATAGAACATAAAAACTGTCTTCTGTTTTATTTCAGTAAGGTTTTTTGTTGTTGTTACTGTTACTAGTGGTTTCTGGGTATTTCTGGATCTATGCCAGAAAACAAAATATGAGTCTGTTTTATGAACCTAGAGAAAATGACACCTGTGACCTGCGGGAATGGCATTTTACCTCTCCTGTGATTTCATTGTTAATGGTTTAGCGACTGCAATAAAGAAGAGCTGAGGGATCACACTCTGTCCTCCCAGCAGCCTACGCCTGTTTATCTGCCCCCAAGGCTTTTGAAAAGAGGCATTTGCTTTGTTTTTCAATCAGAAGGTATGATAATGGCAAAGAATAGTAGCAGAAAATGGCTGGGACACGGTCACTAAGGAATGGACCCTCCGTGGGCTCATCTCTTCTAGATTGAAATATTTTCCCTCTTTTCAGCACTTCCCTTTCAACACCCCCACCAGGCCCAAAATACAATACCAGTAGATACAACATAAAACAGGATGTGGTTAATAAGGAAGCATGCTAAGATGATCCTGAGATCACACTTCTAAATGAATTGTTCTGGATGTGTTCTTGAATGACTTATTTACATTACATCACTTTCTCAAATGCTACTTGTCTGTGAAACTTTATGTAAGGAAAACTTAGAAAAGCAGGAACTTTGAAAAGCTACCTGGGCAGGATTATGATGAATCGGAAAATGTCTACACTGGGGAGCAGCAAATGAATTTTCTATACTCTAAAGTGAGTTACCTGTTGAATAGAATACTGGCTAAGGCAAAGTTATCATAGGCAAATACAGTGTATCTCAAAAGTCCCAATAAAATGTTGAAGTCATTGTAGTTTATAATCCATTTCTGAACTTGGAAATCGATCAATAGCAAATCACTGTGGACTTATATGTCATAACCTGTAGAAAACATCCCTGTGCTGTTACTTCTTCTAGAGTATATTCTATGAAGAAGAATAAGATGATTCTAAGGGTATAACTACTTAAATTATCTTGGTTTTAAGTTGCTTATCTACAGACGGTATTATGACCTATTTTTCTCCCTTAGTACCAAGCACTGAATACAAAGAAAAACTTACAGGTGTAGGAGGGGGAAAAAATGGCTCTTACTAACTTTGATGAGGAAACTATGACATAGAAAAGAGTTCAATGTCATACTACGTGTTAGTAGTGAAATCTGGGGCTCTTAACACCGAATTATGTGCTTATTATCTCTAATTGTTGATAAGTAATGCTAATCTCAGTGGTCTTTATAGCCAGAGAGAACAAAAAAAAAAAAAAAAAAAAAAAAAAAAAAAAAAAAAAAAAAAAAAAAAAAAAAAAAAAAAGAAAGAAAAGAAAAGAAAAATAGGAAACCTCTCTCTTCTGTGACTTGCTGAACAATCCTGTCAAATTTATGCAAACTCACATTCCAGACTAGAATATAAAGGCAAGTCATTTTTGTGGGAAAAGATACTTATTTCAGATTAGGGACATGTGAGTCCCACTTCTGGAAGTACTTCCTCAACTAAACTGCTTCCCCTCTTCTTTGTAGAAGGCCCTCCATTCATCTGGAATGGCTCAGGGGGATTCATCAGTGCTTACTATTTTGCACATATTGTACAGGTCTTATCTGCTTTAAACTCCAAACAGCTCTGCAGGAGAGAGATGCCCATGCCGAGCTTACCGGCCATGCAGAACAGCTGAGGCTCAGAGAATTGAAGAAACAACTGGAAGTCACAGAGCAGCACCGCAGAACCACTCAGGGCCCCACGTAGATTTCCTGATTTTCTTTTTCTTTTCTTTTCTTTCTTTCTTTTTTTTTTTTTTTTAAGATTTTATTTATTTGACAGAGAGAAACACAGCCAGAGGGGGAACACAAGCAGGGGGAGTGAGAGAGGGAGAAGCAGGCTTCCCACCTAGCAGGGAGCCCGATGTGGGACTCGATCCCGGGTCTCCAGGATCATGACCTGAGCTGAAGGGAGTCACTTAACCAACTGAGCCACCCAGGCACCCCAGATTTCCTGATTTTCAAGCTTCTGCTTGTCAGATCCTCTGAGCTCCCTCCATACAGAAGAAGAGTGGATCTAACCCTTCTATATATAAGAATCACATGGGGAGCTTAAGAACATTAAAAAAAAAAATTACCCTGTCCAAATATTAGAATCACATGGGGAGCTTAAAAACATTATATAAAAAAAAATTTTTAAGCACTTCTGACAATGGATTAATCTGAAATCTCTTGGTGGAGCAGAGGGCACTAGCGTGCACCCAAGGTTTGTTAGCCTTTGCGGTGGAAGATAATCAGTAAGATCACTGGTTCGTGAAGGGAAATGAGCTGGGAGAGCAATTCCTCTTTCCTATCACACACTTAGGGGGCCGTATGATTTATTATCCAAATCAGGGCACGTGAGAGAGTGCAAAGACAGTGGTATAAATAAAAAGCAGGGACAACTGATATAAACCAGGTTGCCCTGAGCTAACAGATCAGGATTTTCACCTTCCTTGTGATCTCAGACTGAGTCCAAGGATATTGTAAGTCTACCAGCAAGGATTGCTTTCTTTAACTTTGCCTCTGATGGAATGGTGTGCAAAGACACATGGTATTTGCAAGATGAATATGTTCAAGGTTGTTTTCCCCCTTCTATTTTGCAGAATATCATGTTCTCACATCTTCCCCCTTAGATGACAGATCTGAATTTTTGGCGGAGATAAATAGACCTATAGATACTTTATATGTTTGAATAGCAACATAATTACATTTACATTAAAAAAAAAGATGGGGGTAGTTTTGTATAAATAACAACCCTAGGCAAAGTACACAGGATATAAGGAGACAAATTTCTGATGGATAATGGACTAAACCTTGTTACCCAAAGCAACAGGCCATGTCTAATCTCTCTGTCTCTGGATGGCAGTTCAAAAGAATACATGAGGCAGTAATGTGACCAATGTAATTGTCTTGAGATTATTTAAATCACTATAAGTAAGCTTCATAACTTAAGATACAGAGCAAACTATTTATTTTGAATAAAAATGTCAGATCTATTTAAATGATGAGGACTTAATATGCAATAATGTACACTTAAAAGAAGCCCTAGAGTATGCAAACATTGGGGTCCTTTTTAATCCTCCTGTTTATAGTTTATACTGCTAAATTAACATAGAAGCCAGTGAGCTTTTCCTATATGCCATGAGGAGTAATAGATCACAGAAGCCTTCCAGAGTGTGTAGCTCTATGGAAAGTGCTGAAAGATGGATTTGATTTAAGTTCTCTTTCTAGTTATAAAAGTTGATTAATTCTCTTTTTTTAAATATTTTATTTATTTGAGAGAGAGCGAGAGCAGGGGGAGAAGCAGCAGGAGAGGGAGAAGTAGACTCCCCGTTGAGGAGGGGGCCTAATGTGGAACTCTATCCCAGAACCTGGGATCAGGACCTGAGTGGAAGGCAGCCACTCAATCAATTGAGCCACCCTTAAAGTTGAGGGTTTTGAGATTCATTCTTTTTTTTTTAAGATTTTATTTATTTATTTGACAGAGAGAGAGATCACAAGTAGGCAGAGAGGCAGGCAGAGAGAGAGGAGGAAGCAGGCTCCCTGCTGAGCAGAGAGCCCGATGCGGGCCTCGATCCCAGGACCCTGAGATCATGACCTGAGCTGAAAGCGGAGGCTTTAACCCACTGAGCCACCCAGGAGCCCAAAAGTTGATTAAGTCTTGACTGAAAACAACACTATACAAAGTAACACTAAGTAAATTGTATTTTGTTCCAAGGTTTATTAAACAGTAAAATTGTAACAACCATTTTCTAGGAAAATATTTTATATAATTATATTATACTTGATTATTCCAAACACTAACTGATGGGTATATATTACAGAAAAACATGATAAATACAAAGAAGACTTATTTTAAAAGAGAGCTAGAAGTTAACTGTGTACATTCTAAATTAAGAGCAGGAAATGAGACATAATAATTGAAAAAATATATGATACTGATTCTCCATTGACTTCTGCTTTTATTTGTCTTTACTTTGCTTTTCCTTCTTGACATCCCCTGCAGTTTCTGAAGGTTTCACCCTCAAATCTCCTCACTCCTGGAGCACAGGCTTCAGCTCTTACCACCAAGCAGATGGTTCCCAAATCTGTGCTTCAACTCCTCTTTCTTGCCACAGTCTCTCCTTTGATCTATAATTTTACATTTCCAGATGAAACTCTCCCTTGGTTATCCCTCACTAATGTCAAACAATGAATCTACAGATAAATCTATCATGGTGGTTAGAGATAAACACACAGCTTTTGGTGATCTTGTCCAATATATTTTACACAATGCTCAATTCCCTTTTGGGGAATTAACAAATTTAGTCATTCAACATCCTCACTATTTATCTTCACTATTTTGCATGGACTCCTTAACCTCACAGCCTCAATTTTTGGCCCCCATGAGCCATGTTTTCTTTCCCACAAACACTCCCTAGAGTATGCACAGGGAAGGGGGATGAGAAGGAGGGGGTGGGGATTGTAGTTAAGCCTCCAAAATGGCGGCCTTGGCTTGGCTGATTATGGTAATCAGGCTTTCATTGTTGTTGTGGCCTCTGTTTCTCTCCTAGAAAAATTGCTGTCTTCTGTAACCACAGCGACAAAACCATGACTTTCTCTGCCCCAATTCCAAAATTTAATTTCCCATGAAGCACCAAAAGAGAAGTTAAGACATTGTTTAGGTTTAGAAATTTGCATTTGGACTGGGGAAATCGTGATAAACATACTTTCTTTGCCCTACTTCTATTTACTGTGTATAAAACTGTCAGATTCTTCTCCCCTTCAGAAGTAAGGGCTACATTACTCTAATGCATCTAAATGTTATTTTAAACTAGTTTTTACTTTATTATTTTGAGTGACTTAATGCAAAGAAAGAAATCTAGATTTAGCCGTGTCCTAGTAGGGATAAAAAATAAAATGGAAAGTAGAATAATGCAACCACCCACTGTGGGCCAGAGGGAGAAGGTTTTAAAATTATTCCATCTTAAAGTTTTATAGATAGCCTCGTATGCTGTTATCAAGTAACATAAATGAATCCATCAAGACAAAAATGTAAGTTGTACCACTGACTACTTCAAGTGCATGTTCTGATACCACATGGGCATTAAGTAGTTAAGTAATAGAACCCCATTCTGCCACACCTCAGGGGACAGCAAGCAAACTGAACATGCCTGCAGGGGTAGAAAGACTTTCACATATGACTTACCCTGGAAGTCATCCTTCTCCAAAATGAAGGGCAATCTATGCAAACTTGTCCCCACTGCACAGAAATGAAGAAGGTATTCCTGGGAAATAAGTTATGGCAGCAGGGAATTAGTAGACAAAAGAGAAAGAAATCCCTGAGCTTCTAGAAATACATTGATATGTTCAGTACCTAATTAAGAACATGGATAGCAAAGGCTATATACATGGTTGATGAAGATATTAATAAAATTATTGCATGGTATTATATGCATACCTCTATCCTTTGCCAGATTGCACATTCCATTGAAACTATTCTTATTCACCACACATGTATCACAGGAAATTATAATAGTGACAGGTACATATTAGACACTAAATAACTAATCCTAAGAAGGTTGAGAACTTTCTATAAGTAAAGTAAAAGCCCTGATAGGAATAAAGTGCAACTCTTAGCCTAGAAGACTAGCAGATGATAGAGAAGCAACTGACAAAGAAAAAAATAACAGCAAACTGCTATATAATGTTCACTATGTACAAAACAAGGTTGTGTATCAATTTATTCTGTTCTCTCAATAAGCTTCTGTGTTGGAAACTATTATAGAAGGGAAAAAATCAAACATACAGAAAATAAAAATGAATAGGTCATTGTTTTATCTTACATAGGATATGATTGTTGTACAAGAAACAATTAAGAAAATTAAGTTATTGAGAACTATTTAAAAAGAATTCAGTGAATTAATAAGGTACACAATTGATATATAATAATTAATAGCATTCAGTTATAAAGTTTTTTATATATATATAAATAATATATATATGACCTATAATGAAGGATAAGGCCGTATTTGCAATATTAATGGAAAAGATAAAATATATAGGAAAAATTATGCAGAAATTAGCAAAACCTATGGGAAGATAATTGTGAGATATGGAAGAGGGAAAAATGAGAAGCCACGCAAGCATTTGGTGAAATATGTACAAAGCATCTCTGAAAGCTCTCCAAGAACACTTGAGAACCAAGAGTGGTTGTTATATGTGTATGAATTGGGGGGTAGTGTGGGAACTGGACCCATGAGGTCAAGGATGGAAGGCAGATTCATTCTTTACTTTTCTTTTTTCTTTTTTTTTAAGATTTTATTTATTTATTTGACAGAGAGAAACACAGCAAGAGAGGGAACACAAGCAGAGGGAGGGAGAGGGAGAAGCAGGCTTCCCGCGGACCCACTGGAGAGCTCAATGCAGGGCTAGATCCCGGGAGTCCGGGATCATGACCTGAGCCGAAGGCAGTTGCTTAACCAACTGAGCCACCCAGGCACCCCTGTTATTATCTCTTTAAATACTTTTTGTCTTTAAATCCATGAATAGATCACCTATGGGAAGATAATTGTGAGATATCTTATGAAGAAATAAGTTTACCCTGATGTTAAGCATCTATTTTATATTAATAGAACAGAATTCTTATACATATCATCTAAAAAATGTCCCATATATTCCACCAATCTCACACCCTTAAATGCATAAGTTGTAACGAATATTGTAGGTGAATTATTGTAGGCAATAAGCTTCTAAAATGAGTAGACAATAGATAAATCACTCAGTAAATTTTGCAGGCATGTGAGCTTGTCTATCAATTTCAGGGCAGTGAATCAAATTCAAATTCACTCTTATCATGATATGAAGCAGAATGAAAAATTTAACAGAGCAGTGAAATCATCTGAAGACTAGCTTTGAAGGTTTTACTTTAGAAAAATGATTTTTTAAAAAAGGCTTGCAGAGGACTTCAGAAGGAACCTGTGATTGTCTCTCTAGAACTTGCCTGTTACCAGTTGGAAGATACTCAGGATACTAACTTCTTTAGTTATGGCAACTTCATGATCAGATACCACACAAAGGCACTGAGTGCTAAGCATCAGGTTTTTGACTAGAGTTCGCACAGAAATAATGAAAGGACCCTACTAGGAAACAGACCAGCAGAACCCAGTTGAGGCTCACAATGCAATTCTCTTGGCATCCCAGGGATGGAAGAGGGGTTAGGGGATCTTCAGGGCACTTAACACAGGACTTACAATCTGGCAGCAGGCTTGAGTGAGTAGTTGCAGGTTTTTTAAAGCCTAGAGAGTGATCTTTCCTCAACCAGTTTTAAGGAGACAACTCATGTCATTTGCATGTGAATGAGTGTTTTATTAAATTATGTGACTGCTATTAGATGAGGTTTAATAATGAACTATAATGAATAATTAATTATTAAGCCTAGGAAACACATTTATTCCTTTAAAAATTCACCTTGTAAGAAAAACCATGAGAGACTCTTAATCATAGGAAACAAATTGAGGGTTGCTGGAGGGGAGATGGTTGGGGAGATGGGATAACTGGGTGATGGACATGAAGGAGAACATGGGGTGAAGTACTGTATGTTGGCTAATTGAATTTAATTTTTTTTTAATTTTATTTATTTATTTGACAGAGAGAAACACAGTGAGGGAGGGAACACAAGCAGGGGGAGTGAGAGAGGGAGAAGCAGGCTTCCTGCCGAGCAGGGAGCCCAATGTGGGACTCGATCCTGGGTCTCTGGGATCATGACCTGAGCTGAAGGCAGTGGCTTAACCAACTGAGCCACCCAGGCGCCCCTGAATTTAAATTTTAAAAAAGAAAATAAATCAATACATAAAAAAATTGCTTCTAGATGAAATCAGCATCAAATGTAAAAATTCATGTTAGGACAGAATTAAGGTAGCAATGGAATTGTTATTTATTTTTTCTCCAATTAACTAAAGGCCTTCATCAATCTTGTACAAAATTGAAATGAAATCTATGGCATGTGGATATATTCTGATTGTCAAAGTGGAAGAATATAATGTTCTAGGAGATACATAGTATACAATTTTAAAAACTCAGAATTTTGGACATCTTTTGAAGTTGCCATACTCAAATTATTCCTCATATTGATTTATTAGAAAATTGTGTAATATCTAATCATAGTTCAGCAACAAATAAGTTTAGTGTAACATTTGGGAGCACGGGTCCTGGCGTCAAATGGCTTGGACTTAAATCCATGTTCTGTCCCTTACCAGGGTGTGACCTGGAACAAGTAGCTAAATTTCTCTGTGCCTTTCTTTCTTCATCTACAGAATGAGGATAATAATTGTGTCTTTTCCATAGGGTTTTTGTGAATATTAAATGAGACATGTTCTTATTAAGACATAATTTTTTCTCACATAGTCATATTGTTACCTGGCAAACTTGAGATATAATCTCACAGTAGAGATATTAGAGAGATATAATGTACCATAGGAAATTCCAGAGGCAGTCAAGCACAGGGTTCTAGATGTGCTTGCATCTGAGCAGGGGCTGCTTTGCTCACTAGATGAGTGCTTTCTGGCAATTTCCTTAACCTTTGTGTGACTTGGTTTCCTCATTTACACAGACATTTTCAGTGCTGAACTAATCATGTTCTTGAGATAATAAATTGTATTAATAAATGAATGAATGAATGAATGCTTGAAATAGTCTCTGCTACATGGAATAGTTTAAATAATCTTAATTATTCTTATTGATGTGGAAATATTGATGTTCGAAACTGATGGTCAAGAAAGAACTCTTGGGTGCCTGGGTGGCTCAGTGGGTTAAAGCCTCTGCCTTCGGTTCAGGTCCTGATCTCAGTTTCCTGAGATCAAGGCAGGCATCTGGCTCTCTGCTCAGCAGGGAGCCTGCTTCCTCCTCCCTCTCTGCCAACCTCTCTGCCTACTTGTGATCTCTCTGTCAAATAAATAAATAAAATCTTTTAAAAAAATAGAAAGAAAGAACTCTTGTGGCATCTTTGGTGTTGACAAGTGGTTTTACTAAAGCTTGGGGACAAGATCCAGGGGTAGAAAGAGCTGCACTGGGATTGTGATGGGTGACTGACTTTATAGTTTTAAGTTGAGGGGGGATTAGGGACAGCACAAACCTCCAAGGCATTTTGGAAACAAAGTTTCCAGGGCCCTGAGGGGGCTAGTGATTGTTAAGAAAAGATTATTTACTACTGATTAGTAAAAGCTGTCATGAGACCCTTCAGATATATTTTAGTGGGCCATATACTTGGAGGATGAATGGTAACACATTTCTTGGGGGGTAGATATAAAGGAAGTTTCCAAAGGAATTTCTACATGTTTGGAGTAGAGTCACAGGTTCCTCGGGGTTGGGCTAAGATTGCCTTTTGCCCTTAGCAAAGTGTCAACCTCAAGGCAGCTGAGCTCCCAGAGGAAGGTCACTCTGCCTGTTTCAAGGACTTACCAATGGGCTGTAAGTAGTAAGGAAATTTAATTTATTTTTCCTTTTCCATTATTTCCCACATCATTTACTGTATTTCATCCCTTAAACTGATAAAATTGATCATCCAGTTAGTCATTTTTCCTATCTTAAAAATCAATGTAGATTACTGCTTACTAGTGATCAAGATGAATGAAAGGAAAAAGGTGTATTTAATATGGAGCTCTGTTCCCAAATGTGATGCATGTGGCAGGGAGGTATGTGAGGTGATCCACCGGGGCACAGAAAGAAACCATTCAAATAGGAATTCTAGGGGCACCTGGGTGGCTCAGTCAGTTAAGTGTCAGCATTTGGCTCAGGTCATTATCTCAGGGTCCTGGGATGAAGTCCCACATTGGACTCTCCATTCAGCAGGGAGTCTGCTTCCCCTCCCCCCAGCCTGCCTCTCTGCCTACCTGTGATCTCTCTCTCTCTGTCAAACAAATAAATACAATCTTTTTTTAAAAAAAAAGAATAAATAATTCCTTAGAGTCGCCTAAAGAGCCAGCACCCTGGGCATCCACTGTAGTTCTGCTACTTATTATTCTGTAATTCTGGGCCAGTAGTACTAAAACGTAGTTCCAGATTAAAAGCATTAGCATCACCAGGATGATTCTTAGAATCCCAGATTCTGGAGCCCACCCCAGACCTATGGAATCAGAAATTCTGATGAAGTGAAGTTCAATATTCTATTCAACACCTTCCAGATGGTCCTAATACAGGTTAAAGTTAGACTGGGTTCATTCCCTTAACTATAAAATAAAGAGGTTGAACTGTGTTCCTCCTTTCCCTTATTCCTTCAGTCCTCACTTTGCAGGATGATGTGGGACCCTAAAATGACATTAGGTGCTGACACCCTGCAGAGCAGTTTTACTAACTAATGGAAAATTTTACAAATGTCCCATGAGCTTTAAAATTTTTGGTCCACACATTAAAAACTTTCTTACAATAAGTCATAAATGTATCAGGAAATGGAAGAATGATAATCTTTTTAGTACATTCTAATTCAATGTTGTAGTAATATTGAGAAATAGAGTGTTTTATTTATTCATAAGACCTTATTAGAGAGACCTGCTTCTCGGATATGGAGGAGACATACTTTTCTCTACTTCTCCCACTAAGAACAACTTAAAAAATGGATATTATATTTAAACAAACATAAGAAGATTGAAAATTAGAGAGAAGAAGTTAGACTGCCCAGGGACCTCAGGGCCTGAGGAACAACATGGTGGTAGGTTGCATTTTCTCTTTGCCTCAAATATCCCAGACTTAGAGATGAAGAAGCCACCAACCAAGAATGGCCAATGGATACAGACCCATAAAACCCCAACACAAGCCTGCCGTCTCTAGATAATGGAGCAGGAAAGGGCAGCCTAGGAACACAAAAAATGTTTCAACAAGAATCCTTTTACTTCAAATATATACTATAGGAGAAGCTGTAGACCTTTCTCCACAGCATCAGTAAAGGTTGAGTGGGGACCTAGACTTTCATTCAGTGGAGGCTGTGAGGAAGCACCCCAATCAACCTCTCCTCCCTATCAAGAAATCTGAGTGTGGGGCCAGGATTTCACCCCTGCCAGGTGGTAACCAATGCCGCCACCAACCACATGCTGTGTCGTTAGACACCCCATGTAGGGAGCCTGGATTCTACTCTCTTCTGCCAGTGATGAGGTACCACTGGGATGGTGTTAGAAGTGGTCTCATGTCAGGTTAAGACTTTGACCAACACTCCGTAATAATGAAGCCTGCCCAACTCCCTGGCATTGATGGATCCCACATCAGGAGCAATGATAAGGCACTTCTACCACCCTCAACCAGAAAAGTATCAGAGGAGGCCTACTGGGGAGCCACAACTACCCTTTTTTGCTCAATCGCACTGAGACGTCAAGGGCGTTAGAATGGAGACTCCCACCTTCCCTTGCCAGAGCAGTGTCAAAAAATCCATCTAAGATAGAAGGTTTAAATAAAATTCTCAGTCTTGTAATGTAATATTCAAAATGTTTGGGTTTGAACTGAAAATCATTTCTTATACTTAGAACCAGGAAAATCCCAACTTGAATGGAAAAAAGACAATCAACAGACATCAACACTGAAATGACAAAGATGTTAGAATTATTTTAAGAAGATTATAAACAAGCCTTTATAAAAATGCTTCAGAGAGTAATTATGAGTGTGCTTGAAATAAATGGGAAAACAGAAAGATTTGTCAAAGAAATAGAAGATGTAAAGAAGAACCAAATGGAAGTTTTAGAACTGAAAAAATAGAGAAGCTGGAATCTAAAAGGTCAATAGATGATTTCAACAGCAGAATGGAAGGGCAGAGAAAAGAATCAGTAAACTTGCTGGTAGAAAAACAGAAACAACCCAATCTGAACAACAGAGAGAAGACAGTGAAAATGAACAGAGCCTCAGGGACCTGTATAACTATACCTGGAGATCCAACATTTGTGTCAACAAGAGTCCAGAAAACAGAAAACCAAGAAGGTGCTACTTTAAGTTCACTTGAAGAAATAATATCTAAAAATTCTCCAAATTTGACAATACCCTCCCAAACAAAACAAAACAAAACAAGACAAAATAAAAATTTCAAATTCAAGAACCTGAGCAAATCCCAAATAGGATAAACCCCCAAAATTCTGTAAATATCTGTGGAGTATATGTCAAACCCTCTAAGGTGTTAGGATGGATAAAGTAAGGTCACTGCCTTGCAATGATAATTTCTAGTGTTGTTAGATATATAGACATGAAAGCATAATTTTAATCAGTGTGATAGTGTTGCAGGGTTCTTGTCTCATGGAGTCAAAGAATCAATCTCGAGGACACAAAATGGCGAAATGAAGTAAAAGTGTATTAATTGAAGGTGAGGGAAAAAAAAGGAAGAAAATAAAAGCTCTCTAGAGTGAAAGAGTCCCAAATGGGTTGCCCCGAAGGGCTTTTATGATCAGTCTGTCATAAAGAACTTGATAAATACCTTGTCAATAACATTGAGGACAAAGAAGGTGGATTTGTAAACTTCAGGAGACCATCTCATCCATAGTTGGAACAAACAAGGGGATTTATGTTCCCTTCTCTCTGGTTAATATCTCATCTATAACATTTTTCCATATCTGGGATTTCTGTGAGCCTGGTCATGTAGCCCTCTACCTATTCCTAGCTAACCTTGCCTGTCCCTTACTCAATAGTTGTAATGGTGAATGTTCATGTGCCTTTCTGGGGTACACTAGAGGGAGAAACCTAGGGTGAAGTCACTCAAGCTGAGCCTCCAAGTACAAAGGCACCCAAGAAAGGATCTTGGTAAGGGGCATAAAAGGAACACATTGGCAAAAGGAAAAGCTTGACCAAAGACAAACAGGCTTGAAACTACAGTGTGAGTATATTTTGATATTACTACCCTGCGACTTGTAAAGTAGATCGGGGAGATAAGACTAAGAGTGATAGTGTGTGAGACACTGTTAGCATTTGGAAGATTTAAAATTAAGTACTGAAAGTTCCCTGTTCCCTTTGAGGAATTTGGTAAGGTGTTAATAACCTGCTATTGTGCTATTTGAAGAGCAGAACAGGATGAATGTTCTACAAAGCATCTTTCTGACTAACCTTATATGGTCACAGTAATCAAAGCGTTGGACTAAGGCATTAAATGCCCTTGCCAAAGCCCCCTTAAGTTTTTTATGCAAATGGTAAAATAATAATTCGCCATCTGTCATCAATATTAGGGTGCTATTTTTATCTCCTTTCTTATCATCTGTGATGTGTAAACATCCTATGATAGCATCACAAAAACAAGCTCTATTGTAGGAAAATCAGGGTATTGGGGTAATGCAAGGCCATCTATGTAGAAATTGATGTTGATGAGGACATTTGGTGAGAAAAAGACACCTAAATTAAAGCATATAGATTTATATGGATTTAGTTAAATGTGGGTTAAATAGATAAGAGCAAGTAAATAAATTAGCACTGAGTTTAATTTATGAAGCCTGAAAAATAAATCATTTTAAGAGATTCATTAATGAATAGTCTGTTCCTTTTCTCTCAACAGTTCGATCCTATTCCAAACCCCAGATCTGGTCTTTGCTGATGAGCCCAGCAAACCTTCATGTGTCTGCACATTGCTCTTTCCTAGACTCCTAAGGAACAAATTAATAATGTAGCTAAAACCAAATCATCAAGTAGCATTCATTGCTGGACATCTATTTTACATGACCTTGGATGGAATCTTACCTCTTAGTGCAGGAGACACTAACAGTAAAATTTGCAGACACAGGCCTCCAAGCACACAACCTCAAATTCAATTAAATCAGCATTTTGAGCTCCAGTTATAACATTTAGGTTACTGCCATACATCCTGATGTCTGCCCAGCGACCTCAAATAAAAAGAAGTCACAGCTGACGTTATTGTTATCGGACCAAGCAAATAGTCTATTGCTTTAGGAAAAAAAATTAAACAGTGAGGCCTTTAAATATTGGACTCAAGTTAAACATGGACAGCATGGCAGAAAGAAATATTTTCATTTCTGGAAAGAAACAGTGACAAAAAGAAATAAATGAAAATGGAAGAAATATACAGGCAACATACACGAATATCTAGTACTTCATTGAGGGAGAAATTATGAAGAATATTTTTCTGACTTATACTTCAACAAGGAAGAAAATTAATGGCATTTTGAAAAAGTAATTGGAAGATCCCCATGTCTATTCATGGTCCTGTGCAGGACGATGGCTATAAATTTCTTCCACAAATATTAATTGAGAACTCAACTTTATACCAGACACTATTCTATCACTAGAATCATATGTTCATAAGGTCCTGGCTTTCACTGAACTTACTTTCTTATGGAAATGGACAGAAATATGTAAGAAAGCACAGACTTAAATTTTTTAAAAAAATTAGAAGTGTTATGAAGAAAATCACAATGGGCCATGAAAGGGAGGTTCCTGAGGTGGGCAGAAGACTACTTAGTTATTTATTTATTTTTTTAAAGAAATTATTTATTTATTTATTTGTTTGTTTATTTTTGTATTTATTTGAGAGAGGGAGAGAGAGAGAGAGAGAGCATGCGTCTGCAAGCAAGGTGAGGATGTGAGGGAGAGGGAAGAATCCCAGGCGGGGTCATCCTACCTTACAACTCTGAGATCATGACCCTGAGATCATGATCTGAACTGAAAACAAGAGACTCTTAACCAGTTGAGCCAACCAGGCACTCCAGAAGACTACTTTAGATAATATAATATAGAAGACCTTTCTGAAGAGGTGAATTTGAGCTTTTATAATAAGTGGAGAATAGGCATCATACTCTGGAAGAAGAATAGGAACAAATGCCCTGAACCCGGAAAAATCTTGGGATATTGAAAACTAAAAGAAGGGCAGGCCACCTGGAGGGCTCAGTTGGTTAAGCAACTGCCTTCTGTTGGGATGGTGTCCCTCCTGCCATGCCCAAGCCACGGGAAATCTTTGGTGGAGGTACCTGTGAATGTGAATGAAAGCCCCTCTGTCCTTTCCCTGCCTGAATGAAAGCCTTTTCCTGCCTAGAATCCGAAAAGCCACATACCCTGTGGGTCAGGGCAATATGTCCTTTGTGTGCTTATTCAAGACACATAGTTCCATTTAATCCTTCTCCCGGTAATCATATCTCTGTATCTCTTATCTGTATTTCTTGATCCCTCTGCCTCAATGGTCTCAACTTCTGTGTTTAAGCAATCACTCTGTACCCTGCAGTAACAATACTAATCCTGTCTCTAGGGCGGGTGCAAAAGCAGTTAAAGATTTAACTGCACCACCCAACTTCCTCACTTGAATAATAAAAGACTGGGGCCCTTGGTCTGTCAAGAGAGACAGAGGCAGAGGCAGGCAGAGAGCCTTCGAGGACACCACAAGAGAGCCTGTGAGGAGAGAGCAAGAGAGCTGGCAAACAGCAAGAGAGCCTGAAAAGAGAGACAGAAACAGAGAAGCAAAGAAAGCAGCAGAAAGAGAAGCAGACAGAGAGCAAGAGAGACAGAAGCAAAGCAAGCGGGCTAAAGCTAGAGCTAGAGAGCTAGAGCTAGAAAGCCAATGCTAAAAAGCCAGAGTGCGAGCCTGAGCCTGCTTCATAGGTCTCTCCTGACTGACCTCGGGTCGGTCAGCTTGCATCAGATTTCTGTGTCTGAGTCATTATTTCACCCGCCAGATATCCCGCGGTTCGGGACCCACATCTCTGCTGAGGTTGGTCCTCAGCGGCGACAGCCTTCGGCTCAGGTCATGATCCTGGAGTTCTGGGATTGAGCCCCACATCAGGCTTCCCACTCGGCAGGAAGCCTGCTTCTCCCTCTCTCACTCCCCCTGCTCTCACTGTGTTTCTCTCTGTCAAATAAATACATAAAATCTTAAAAAAAGGGGGGGGGGCAGTGTGCCTGGAACATAATGCATGAGAACAAGAAAAGCAGGAGATAAGTGAAAGGCCTATGTAAGGAGAATCCCATTCTGGCTAGTCATTTTTTATTACCTACAATTCAGAATGGGAATGCAAGATAATAGTTTGTGCCACAGTTAATTAAAAAAGAAAAGGATGACTAGGTCAGCTCTTGGCTGGACTTCAGATTACAGAAAATTTCTGGAGTTGATAGTGATTTTCTGTGGCAGTGATTGGCATCAAAAGCAGCTGTCAGAAGCATGCACTTAGGATGAAAAAGAGGAAGTTTTTGGTGGAATAATCTACTTTTCATCTTTTTCTGAGATGTCTCCACAATGTGTTTGCACTGAGGAGCAGGGACATTTCTCTGTTTATGGAAGCATTTAGCATCTCAGCATCTATGCCTAGATTTTGTGTGTAACAAGAATGTTTCTTTATAAGCATTGGAAATAGTCCTCACGGGCTACTGCAGATGCTTGTGTGGTTCCCGGTTCCTATTAACTGTCATATTCTATAATTCTTTGGAAACCTGAATCTGGTAGTAGCAGGATTTAGGCAAAGAACACTTACAACATGGGATATATCCAGAATCTGTTAAGACTCCAGATTTTGCAAATAAGACATTTCTTAACAACTTGGTAGAACAGAACAAGATAATGCATAACAAGCAGAAGGAAGGTCTTGAGAGGTATTGAGCTTCCAGAGACACTGTGTTTAAGGAGAACATACCTATTCATGGACTCTCAGCTTGCTGGTCAGCATTGCAACATCTAGAAGAACTCAAAGAGGCATGAGTAATAGGGCAAGGAATTTGGGGACAGTGTGGTAACAGAAGCATGCATTACTTTTGATCTAAATGGGAACTTTTATTATAGTACAAACTATAATTGACTTAGAGAACAAGTCTTGGGCCTTTTTAGGCCTTTGAAAATTTTTCACATCGTTTGGAAAGGTTGTTCAGCTAAAAGGAGAACATTTGACTAATTGTGAACCTGTCTCAATCATTTTTCTCATACAAATTAGGAGAAATAAATACAGAGAATATTATTTAGGTTGATGACTGGCAAGTGGAGTGACTGTGCTCTCTTATTATTGGAGATAGAAAAAGAGGAAAATGTTATCTAGATGGGCTAAACGTCATAAAAAATACAGCTTTAAAAAATTGGTACTATAAAATACGAGCTAATGGCCAGGCTCTAGATAATATCACTTAACAAGAAGGAAAACAGACATGAAAATTCTCAAGCATAAAGCTCAAGAGAAACATTTTGTGTTAGATGAATAGATAGATATAAATATAGATAGGAGAGAGAGAGTAGGTAAGTAAATCCAATATGGCCATACAAGGAGAAGTATGTGATGAGCACAAATTTTTTAAAAATTGTATGAAATACAGAGGGATAATTTTATTAACTCCACAAAACCTGACATCACTCAAGGGCACTTTTTTGATGGTCAATTTTAATAATGCTAAAAGGAAAAACAAATTAAAATATATCACAAAAGAGTATAAGAAGGTTAAAGCTAAGGACCCATTTTGGTGAGTTGCTCAGAGAGCAGAAGAGATCAGAGAACACAGATCAGGGGGTGTTGTGTATTTTAGGCATAGGACTTGGCAGTTAGGCTTGGCACGATTTGTAAAAACAATCCATAAAAATTGTTTTCATTTGTATTTAAAGAAAAAACAAACATACAAACGGAGTTGTGATAATTTACTGCTTATACTAAGTAGTATAATCCTATGAGAACAAAGAAAATGAAAGGGCATGGTTCCCATTTTTTTCAATGTTGTTCTTGAAGAAAATGACTTAAAAACTGTAAATATCAGAACAAAACCAATTACTTAGAAATTGAGAGATTTTGGATAAATGATCATTTGGAAAATTTTCCTCTTTATCTCTAAAATAGTCATGAAGATAGAAAGACGCACTCATCCCAGCATCAGTAATGGTGCAATCATTATCATTAAAAGAAACTTGGGAAAGTTTTCACACACACACAAAAAAACAACAAAACAGCAAAAAAACAAAAAACAAAAAAACAAAAAAAAGGAAGAAATAAAGAACAGAAAAAGAGGAAGGAGAGAAATGGTATAAGACTGAAAAGTGACAGAAATGAAGCAAACTTCCCAGGCCAAAATAATCTTTATAAAACAACCTTAGCTGTTATCCAGTATCTATTCCAAAATGCCCACCTATTCTAAAAATGTCAAGTCTATATTAACCACATAGGCATATCTTCACTCCTCGATACTAAAAATTCTTAGCTTTACTTTGTTGGTTTAGAGAATGGTCTCTGGAATTCATCACTCCTGACATATCATCACAGGGAAAAATATTAGAGAATATTATGATTACTGTGGTGGGCTGAATAACAGCCCCCAGATATGACCATGTCCTCATCCCTGGAACCTGTAACTATTACCTTATATGGCAAAAGGGGCTTTATAGTTGGGATTAAATGAAGGGCTTTGAGATAGGGAGAGGCCACAACCAAGGAATACAGAAATCCACTAGAAGCTGAAAAAGCCAGGAAATGGATTCTGTCCTTGGAGCCTTAAGAGGGATCCAACCCTGCTGACACACTCACTCCGGCCCAGTGAGCCTGATTTCAGACTTCCAACTACCAGTGCTACAGAAGAGGTTTTTATGAATTTGTGTTGTTATTAAGTTTGTGACAGTAGTTACAGTAGCAGTAGAAAATTAATACAGTATAGTCTAGTGTTGTAAATGGATACGTATCACGGTGAAAACGTGAGCAGCGGTTATTTCTGGGCTATGTAAAAATTCTTCAGGCCTTTTTGTATTTTTTCAAAAGTTCCTCAATGAAGTTGTATTGCCTTAGGAAGTAGAATAAACACAATAAGGTTAAACAAACAGTAGGCATATATAGGTTGAATCTGTGTTATTTTTATTTCCATGTAAAATTTAGAAACAAAGGTAGCCTCAAGGTCAATCCTTCCTTCTAGGCTTCCATTGGTTAAAATGTTATTACTGCCATTTGCTTGCTTATTATTTTTAATTTTTTCTCTATATTAATAATTTATGTTTAAACGTATCGCTACTGTTAATTCATGCATGTTTTCTTTAATTTTTTGCTTTTTTGTTTCTGTTTGCAATTATAGATCCCTCCCCCTCACCAGAACATAGCTTTTTTTTAATGTTATGTTAGTCATCATTATACTATACAGTATATCATTAGTTTTTGACATAGTGTTCAGTGATTCATTATTTGCATATAACACTCAGTACTCATTACCACATATGTCCTCCTTAATACCCATCACCTGACTAACACATCTCCCACCCGCCTCCCCTCTGAAACTCTCAGATTGTTTCCAAGAGTCCATAGTCTCTCATGGTTTTTCTCCCCCTTTGATTTTCCCCTTCAGTTTTCCTTTCCTTCCCCTAATGTCCTCCATGCTAGTCCTTATGTTCCACATATGAGTGAAACTGCATGATAATTGTCTTTCTCTGCTTGACTTACTTCAGTTAGCATAATCCTCTCCAGTTTCATCCATGTTGATGAAAATCACGGGTAGTCATTCTTTCTGATGGCTGAATAATATTCCATTGTATATATGAACCATATTTTCTTTATCCGTTCATCTGTTGAAGGGCATCTTGGCTCTTTCCATGGTTTGGCTATTGTGGACATTGCTGCTATGAACATTGGAGTACATATGGTCCTTCTTTTCACTACATCTGTATCTTTGGGATAAATACCCAGTAGTGCAATTGCCTAAGTGACCATTTTTGGGTGTGTGTGTGTGTTTATTTTTCTTTCTTGTAATTAGAAAAATAATGAAATTGTGTTTCTCGAGTAATTATTTCTGATCCATGTTTTCATATTCTCTCACTCAGATGAAAATTGAATAAAAAAAACCCAAACTTCAAAAATTAACTTAATAGGGCATAATAAATTCTAATTAATTTTCTTAGTAAATAATTCTTCCATGAATTGCTCTGCTCTGGATATTATGACTATTCCTGAAATCCAAGATTAGTGTCTTGGTCTTTTATATAGATAGTTACATCAAATTAATTTGTTTTGGATTGATATATGAAATTGTTTATAACTAGAAAAGAAACTTAAAAAGAATTATAAAAGCATTTGTTTTAAAAATTTGAGAAATAAAAAAAAAAATTTGAGAAATAATTCTGCATCCAAATAAAAATAAAAATGCTTTATATCATTCATTAGTCTACCTTTCTTCGACTCTGGATGGTTAAATTATTATTTTTTTGGAATAAAATAGTTTAAGTGATAAAATTAGATGAAAATATTTTATTGAAAATTGCTCTTCATATTTGCTATTTCAATATGTCACCTACTTTCATACTCCTTAATTATTTTTTAAATAGACTTATCATCTTCTATACACAATATAACACTTATTTACCATGGTAAAATATAATAATATTATGAATATTTCATCAAACATTGTGCTAGATTTAAACTCTGTATTTGTATATTTTTGTTGACTAATACATCCCAAATGTCTAGTATACAATAGAACCTCAATTAATATGAATAAATGAATATGTACTACTGAGAGTCAAATATTGTTATAGGCACTGGGAATAGAGCAACGAACAAAACAGACAAAATCTTTCCTAGTGCAACTGACATTCTAGGGACTGAGGTAAACAGGGCCCCAGATAGTCCTCAACAATAAATGAAGTTTCTGATTTTTTTAATGAAAGTAGGGAGAAAATAAGATGATGCACTAATAACTGTACCTTTGGGTGGCTGTGTTAGTTTTAAAATGTAGAGAAGAACTCATTGAGGTGTTGATCTTTAAGCTGAGCCTTGATTGAGAAAAAACAGAATGTGTTAGAAGAGCATTTTGAACAGAAGGCATAGAAGGGAAAAGAACTTTGAGAAGGCAAGAATGGATATATGAAATCATACTAGAAGGGTTGGGATAAGGTATCAAGAAAGATCTGTGATTAAGCAGACACCAGAAGGATAATATCAGGAGTGGGTGAGAAAAGCATTTCAGATAAAGAAATCAGTCTAAAGGAAAAAGAAACAGGGTGTGTCTGGAACACAGAATTTTGAAGAATATGGTCAAGAAATGAGACTGGGTAATTAAAGAATGGCCAGATCCCAAAAGCATTCTACTTCATGCTAAGGTTTGGACTTCATTCTGAGAACAATCTGAAGATATTGAGGGATTTTAAGCAAGGTTTAAAAAATCATAAAATAGACTTCTGTTTCCACTAAGCACAACTAAAAGAGCTAGGTTTTATATAAAACAAACTTAAGATTGTGGAAGAAGCCTGCAGACCAGCTAGGAACTTCCAGACCCAAAGAAGGAGTTGTAAAATTCCCTGAGTTTGCTTTCACCTTATGTATTCTGGATGCCCGGCTGAAGAAGCTAACAAACTGAGAAGGCCAACAAGCATAGACAAAATTAGCCCCAACAAAAGTTGGCTTTCTCTAACAGAAGGGCCAGGAAAGAGCTAGCCCAAGAAGACAGAAAACCTTTAGAAAATAATTCCTCTACTCAAGTCAAATACCACAGGAAAAAAATTGGCTTCACTGCCAACCTGCCAGCAATGGTTAAGTGAGGAGCTGAGATTTCTACCCTAGCCAGAAGGTAAAAAGCACTGTAATCCCCAGCTGTGGTAGAGGCAAAAGCAATCAAGGCTTTCACCATCCAGAAGAGGTAATGAGGGGAAAACTCCCAAGCCCCATAAGGGAGCCTCAGCTCTCATAGTCCCTGGTTCTTTCCTAGGTTGGGGAGGAAACATTTTTCTCTGCCCTTCTAGATTCTGCTACCTGGTCAAAGAATTAAGTTTACATGAGACAAATTAATAGGAGTAAATCAAGTTTAATTGCATACATACAGGAAATCCACATAGATATGAGATACTGAAGATAGTCAGGCAGACACATACAAATGTCATCCTGAACTAAGAAGAGGGTAGGGGTCTGGGACTTCCAAGGCATGGAAAACAATGCACAGGAAGATGAAAAAGAGTAAATATTTGGTAAACAAATGTTGGTAGTGCCATACAGAAACAATGGGATATAGGGAGCAATTTCAACAAACTTTGCCAAGTTCCTCCCAGTCCACAATACCTAGTTCATATTGTAATGTAGTTACCTATGCTAATGGCTCTTTTCCTGCTGTAGGTTCTCTATATAAATCCCTTTGGCAGTTAGGAGGTAGGTCAAAGGTTTTTCCTGAATCTTTTAAGGCTTGATTGCTTTTAGCTTAAAATAATCTGTAGGTCAAAGTGGCACATCTTTGTGATCTGCCTTTGGCTCCTAACCTGAAAACTAACTGGTACACAGTCCAAACTGTACGTACTCAAATCCACTAATCTCCTCCTTTTATCTTCCACCATAATCTGCACTGCTTTTGAGAGTATTCTTAGGTTTAAACTTTTCCATGCTCTGTTGCAAATGTAGTTATTTCCTTCAAGAACAAATTAAGAGCTATCTATTTTATGGCCTGCTTCTCTTCCAAGGCAAAATCCCTGAGTAGGACACTGGAGCTGGGGGTTGGGACAATGACAAGCTTCTTTTTTAGTGACACCTTTACTCTAGTAACTCAGGGTGGGTTGGGCAGCAGCCAGAGGTCCTGTGGGTTGTCTTTGCTGGTGTTAAACCACCACAATCTAGGACAATGGTGATTGGGGCTCAGCATTCTCATTATGCTGTACCTGAGGCATAGCCTCCCTTTTATGAGTGTAGGCTGTATGGAAGAAGGGAGCCCCCAGCTGGAGCTGCACTAGCCAGAATAGTGGATTGGAAGGAGCAGGATGAGGGTCCACTGAATTCCTCTTCCCCAGAAGATGACCCTCAGAATGGGAGCGGAGGGAGGGACAGGAGAGGGAACCCTGGGTTCTTGGCTGCAGCAGTAGAGTCTCTGCTTTGCCTAGCTGGGAGTGGGAAATAAGATCTTGTTCAAATACCAGACTCTTTCTTTTCTTACACACTATTAGGTTATCTTGAATAGAGGTTTTTTCATTCCTGTTTGTCCCAGTGGCCATTTCCCCAACTTTTAAGTGGTTGTTCTTAAAATAATTTTCATCAATTTCACTGGGGAGCAAGTCAGTGGGACTTTCACACATTTTATCACTTACTATCTTAGTGTAAATTGATCACCAATGAATTCTTTCTTTTCTTTTCAAGATTTTATTTATTTATTTATTTACTTCTTTATTTGAAAGAGAGAGTGAACAAGAGAAAGAAGAGCACAAGCCAGGGGAGGAGCAGAGGGAGGAGTAGAATCCCCACCCAGCAAGGACCCAGATGCCCGTGCTTATGCTTAGGACCCAGGATCATGACCTGAGCTGACGGCAGACACTAAACCGGCTTGAGTCATCCAGGCCTCCGACCAATGCATCGTTTCTTATAAGTGTATGTGAATTCACAAGTATCTCAAGATAAAAGATTTGTTTAAAAAAAATCATAGGATGACATACAAGCAGTTATGCAGGATAATTAACCTGTCCATTTCTCTGTTTCTTTTCTTTTTACTTTCCTTTTTTTCTTTTTAAGATTTTATTTATTTATTTGACAGAGAGGGAAGGAACACAAGGATGGGGAGTGTGAGAGGGAGAAGCAGGGTTCCTGTCAAGCAAGGAGCCAGATGCAGGGTCTGATCCCAGGACCCTGGGATCATGATCTGAGCCAAAGGCAGACTACTGAGTCACCCAGGTGCCCATCTCTGTTTCTTAGAAAGCTTTAAGTAGACAAACAAACTAATTTCCCTCTTCTGAAGTCTCAGTAGAGACGGAAAATGTCTCCATTTTTTGCAATTTGTTAATATACTGCAAAAAACATCACATGGATAATGTGAACAGAGTGGTATGATAACTTAGTGATGAGAAGTTTAAGGACAAGGCTAAAATATACAGTTGACCCTTGAACAACAGCAGAGTTAGGGACAATAATACCCTCTGTCAAAATTCCACATATAACTTTTGACTTCCCGAAAGCTTAGCTACTAATAGCCTGCTATTTGACCAGAAGCTTTACTGATAACATAAAAAATCAGTTTACACCTTTTGTATGTCTTATGTACTACATGCTATATTTTACAATACAGTGGGCTACAGAAAAGAAATGTTACTAAGATAATCATAAGGAAGAGGAAATACATTTATAGTTACTAAACCGTATTTATCGAAAAAGAATCTGCATGTAAGTGAACCTGCAGGGCTCAAACCCCTGTTGTCCAAGATCAAGTGTATTCACTGAACACCCAGCACTTCGTAGTCTCCTCAGCGAATTATTAAGTGTCCAACTAAATAGACTAAGTCAAGTTAGTAGTGATGGGGTTTCTTCTCAGATTTTCCTCGCTGCTCCCTTATTCCTCCTAATCCCTCACACCTCCCCATTTAAAACTCATCTAAAATGTCAAGGTGACCAGACACAATCAGCAGTGATACTGCCTAAAGGGTTGTCAATGTCTGTTTTTTCACTTGCTGGCAATGGTAGAAGCACTCCTGTGTCAATTTTTATCCAATGCCTCTGGGTGCCAATGACAATCTGTTTTTCAAAGATTCTCTTTTCTTTTTCCCTTCCCTTCTCTTCACTTCCCTTTTCTTCTCTTCCCTTCCTTTCCTTTCCCTTTCTTTCCCTTCCCTTCCCTTCCCTTCTTTTCCCTCTCCTCTCCTCTTCTTTCTCCTCTCCTCTCCTTTCCTTTCCTTCTTTCCTTTCCTTTCTTCTCTCCCTCCTCTCCTTTTCTTTCTTTCCCTCTCCCTCCTTCCCTCACTCCCTCCCTTCCTTCCTTTTTCCCTCCCTTCCTTCCTCCCTCCCTCCCTCCCTCCTTTCCTTCCTTCCTTCCTTCCTTCCTTCCTTCCTTCCTTCCTTCCTTCCTTCCTTCCTCTTTTTCTCTCTTTCCTTTCTTTCTTTCTCTTGATTTTGATCACAGAGTTGAAGGCCTAAGAAGATGAAAAAAAGTGCAAAGTGGCAGATTAAACCCTGTGAGGGCAAACTGACAAGGCCTAGAGCAAGGAGGAGGAGTCCGGCCTCTGTTCTGACCTAGAGTCTGGGACTTGTTAACTGTTCCCTAATCAAAATGTAAAAACGTCTGTAAGGCCTCTTTTCTTGCACTGCCTTTTTTTTTTTTTTCCTTTTGGCCAGACCAAATTATCTTTTAAAATAAAATATCAGCAGGTTCAGAATATTACATCACAGGCTACATGTGGATGGCACGGGGAAAATGCATACTGAATCAAAAAGTACTAAGTCATTTCTAACTCAGAAGAGAAAGCTGGTTTGGAAATGCAGACCATCAACACTGAATAATTTCATCTCACTATAAATAGGACATTAACTGAGTAGGCAAATCTGCCAGGCAATGACTGAAAAATGTCTTCAGAGTGCTTCCTTTATCTCTTTTATGGAAATATGTTCTTTGCAGTGAATTAAATAAATTACTGGTAGCAAGGACATCTCACACAAATTCAAGAGATTTCTTGGTTATTATACTTGTTTAGTAAAGAAAATAAAGTTGAAAAATGCAGATAAAAACACATTTTTTTCTGTCCTATTGCACATTTATATCAAAAAAGTAGATAAGCCTCATTTCTGATTTTATTCTCCATAGATAAAGTCTAAATAAGTAGAAATGGTTTCAGCTGAAACAATAACACTGCTCTTATCTGGAAGAGTTGTACTGAAACAGTGTCTACTTTAAAATTGGCCAAATAGTAGAAAGTAAGAAATAAGTATGAATATTTTAATTTACATAAGGGGAAACCCCCAAGTTTTCATTCAGTCTTCTGAATGATTTAATATAAAAACTTGAAAACAATGGTCCCTCTCACAGCTTCTTAGGAGTAAATGGAAATTAGAATACTATTGGAACAAATATACTGAAAGGAGTGATGATAACCAAAAGACTAGGCTCTCACCTTCTATAGTATTTGATTCCTGATGGTAACTACTTATTAATTATGTGTCTCCCAGATGGGTTTCAAGATTGCAACTCAGGGATTCAATCATATTCACTGATGAATCCTCAATTTTAAAAACACTGCCCAAAACATGTTAGCTACATAAATAAAGGAAGACTATTCTAAGATTTTCCCAATGAAGAAAGCAATGCTTGGAGGGTAAAGCCACAGACTGTCGTTGTCCCCTTTCTAGAGGGAAGCAGTATCATGGAAAGGCATGTGGGAGTCCAGATGGGGCAGAATGCCAGTTTTGTAGCTTGGGGACCACTTATAAACCCAATGTTGTAGTCATTAGAACTACTCACAAATATTCTGCTTCTTGGGGGGCAGTGGAGTGCGGAATATGGGAATGCTTCTCTTTCTTATTTCCTTTAAAATTGGGATTTTTTTCCACTAATGAAACGTGAACAGAGGAGTCATGCTACACTCCTGAGTGCCTGTGCACAATTCTTCCCATGGCCCGCCATGAGTATCCTGGTAGCATGGATCCTGGTAGCATGGATCAGGTTGGAGCCTCCATCAGTCCTGATTCCCTGACTGAAGAGAAGAGTTTCCCAAACCCTTACATATCTTTAAAAGTTATTGCCTCTTTTCAACTGTACAATCAAAAACACAGTCATTTTCTCTACAGTTTTAAATTAATGGGAAGGCAGTTAAAACAGTACAGAAAAGGCTGTACGTGGCATGCTGAATGTATAAGACAGTCTGCCTACAAAATTTCTCTGGATAACAGCCAGAGTGCTTAGCTGCCAATGGGGATGATTGGGTAGACTATCAAAAAGAAACATTGACTTTATGCAAATAGATCCATTTTATGCCCAGTTTCACAATCTGCCTTGCCTTTTCTTCCAAGCATTGTCACAAACCTTAAACTGCAGTCTATTAATGAAGTTTCTAGCAAATATTCTATAGCTAATAAACATAAAAAATACTTTTTAGATGAAACATGAGAATAAAAATGCCTATAACATAACAACATAAGATATCCTTGTAAAATGAGGCAAACTATAGGATTTAATATTCATTTTTATCCCTAGGAGATTCTGCAAAGCTGAAAGACATAGATAAGTATAAGTGTAATTGCCAATGAAAACCCTATTTAAACCTATTTAAAAACCTATTTAAAAATGCAGATACTAGTAAATAATTTAAAGACTTGTTCTTCAACATGAATAACCCAATTCTTTGTTTTTCCTGATAAACAAGTATTCTTACTTTCTCTTTTTTTATATTTAATTTTATTTTTTCAGTGTTCCAAGATTCATTGTTTATGCCCCACACCCAGTGCTCCATGCAATACGTGCCCTCAGTACCCGCCACCAGGCTCTCCCATCCCCCCAACCCTTCCCTCCAAGACCCTCAGTTTGTTTATGAGTCCAAAGTCTCTCATGTTTTGTTTCTCTCCCCAAATCACCCTACTTCCCATTTCCTTTCCTTCTCCTACTGTCCTCTATATTACCGCTTATGCACCACATGTAAATGAAACTATGTAATAATTGACTTCCTCTACTTGATTTATTTCACTCAGAATAATCTCTTCCAATCCAGTCCATGTTGCTATAAAAGTTGGATAGTCATCCTTTCTGATGGAGGCATAGTATTCCATTAATAACCCAATTCTTAACACCTGACTTATTTGTATGTTTCAATATCATTGAGAAAAATTATTAGATTTATTATTATTATATTCAGGTTCTTTAGGTTCTTTCCTTCATGTGCAGGTGATGTAAGCAATGCATCTACTCACTTATATTTTTTCTCTTTTTCCTAAACTAAATTTTGAAGAAGTATATTATCCATATACTCAGTAACAATAATTATAATAACAATGATGTACATATACCTCCTAATAAACGAGAGTAGCAATAGCAATATCTCATATTTATTTTGAACTTGAGTTATATCAACTCATTATGTTACATAACAACCTGATGAGGTAAGACCTATTGTTGTTTTGTTTTTTCATAAGCAACTGGATCACAAAGAGTGTCCTGAATGATGATGCCCTTGGAACACCATACATTTGCTCTTTCTCTTTGACTTTCCTTTCTTGCTATGCCAACTTTGCATCATCTGCCCCCACAAAAAGACCAACAAAATTAAGAGCCCAGTGTTTGGACTTGGCACACCTACATTCACACTGTACCAGGCATTCTGATTCCTAAAATCCTAGAAGTAACAAAAAGATCACTGGGAGTGGAAGCAAAGTTAATGTTCTATGGTTTGTATAATTTAGCCCCTAGGAAAGGCTTTGGCCAACTGATGATTCCATCACCTCAATGATCTGATTTTCTATGCCATAGAAGGGTAGAAGGTAAGGATAAGAAATTATGGAGGTATTATTGGGTACTGGTTCTTGGTGCACAGTGCTGTGATTACTGAGTATTTACCAGCAGAGAAAGAAAGGGAAAAAAGAAGAGAATCTGAAAGGGTAATAAAAACACATTTGCCTTTTTAATGAGCATTGCATATGTTATGGTTCCTAACAAGGCTGCATTTAAGATAATTCAATATTTTCTTGATGATTCAAAGTTATGATTATCAACTATTTTATTTCCAAAATATTAAAGCCCTCGAAATCTGGCAAAAAATGTTTATTTTACTCCAAATAAGAACCTTCCAAAGGTCTCTGTATTGTGAAGTAGTGTAATAATAAGTCAAAGTCATAGAAAAATGGAATTTATTTTAGAAAAAAATTAAGAATGAGTATCATTTCAAAACAGACAAATATCAGGGCTGTAAAATTATTCATTGGTTATCTGGGAAATTTGCTTGGGATTAAGAATTCATTTGTTAGCCAGAGAGCTGACTCCTTGGTCTGTCTGAGCATTTGAATGCATAAGGCCGTAAAAAAAATCAAGAATGTTGAATCAGGTTATCAACATGTATTGTGATCCATCTTGGTCAAGAGCCAATAGGGCTGTTATCATCTTCCAATAGTTTGAGCATGATTACAGAGTTCCTACAAATAGATAGCTATTATTTTAATATAATTCTAATTGTAGCATTTGTCATAATAAGCTATGCAGACTAAGAATATTATCAATAGAAGTGCTAACCAGATGATTATTGTAACCACTGCATTTTAAGATTTTTAAAAGCTGTTCAGCTTAACAAACATGTGGCTGGCATGACCTTTCTTTGCCAGTGGCAAGTTGTATCCACTGAAGTCAGCAAATAATATGAAAGGAAGAGCTACTCACATCGTTGTGCTTTAATTTTTGCTACGGTTGTGCTTTGTCTAAAGCTTATATAGGCAATGCAGCTGTTTCATGGTGTCCTTCTTCTCTGTACCTGACGAATAGATTGGTACTTTGAATTAAATAAGATGCCCTACTTTCCTTTTCAACATTTCATAAGCATGCCCTGAGAACAACCGCCTGCCTTATCTCTGTTCATGTTATTCCCAGACTTCTTGTTACACAAATTTGGCAAGCGCAATACTGAATTCATACTTTTCTGCATTAACCTTTCAATCTTGCCATAAAACACATTTTAACTATATATTACTTTGATTCCTCATACTTGGGATTTAACAAGCAGTCATTATCTGTAGTTATAGAACACTTTATTTCTAATCATCTGACACAGTGGAATATTCTCAAGAATTGGCCTGATCCCCTTTCCTAGTGCACCTCCAGAAATACAAATCTGGACAAAATAACACTGATTCAAAATTATAAACATCCTTGTGAGTTGTGGGCACACTAGGAATAAAAATGAACTGTAATCCATCCTTTAGAAGTAAAGTAGGCATATTAAGAGAAACATTAATGAAATGAAAGAAATAATGTAGTCTATTGTTATATATTAAAGCAGTGCTTTATTTAAGAAACTCTGGGACAGGAAGATACATATCTGTGAAAATATGAGTTTACAGTTCTGTTTATATGCATTTACAAAATGAGCTATTTTAAAATTAGCTTTTTAAAAAAATTTCTGAGCAAAATCAACAATCATTCTCTGTACAATCAACTGAACAGATCTGTAGGGTGCCCAACTCAGCATTTATGATGACAAAGTAAATGCCCTTCCTTCAGGTGTGGTTGTTAGATAAAGAATGTCATATGTTCAGTGAAATCTTACTGGGAAACCTGTCCAGATCTAGAATTTATCTAAATAGTTCAGTGTATGCCACAAATATTAAATACATTTTCTTTGGATGCACATAAGCTATAGATCAAGAAAGTTCTCCATACAGTCAAAAAGTAAAGCCTGGGAAATATTCCAAGACCTAAAAAACCTCAAGGGGTGAAAACGAAAATCCAAAAGCAGAGCAAAAGGGATGTAGTATACAGTGTCTTGCCTTGTTTTCTCTTTGTAGAAGCCTCGGCTGGGAGACATAGCACAGACTCAATACCTTGTGCTTGACATTTGGCTTCAGAGTCAGTAAATACAACTGTCTTCCAACTTCCCTCAGTTCCCCTGACCTTAAATATCTCAACCATCCCACTATAAAAAGTTACAAAAACAATAGTAAGGACAAAGAACACATCAAAAAAGGCATCTTGGATTCTTCTACTACTCTCCATCACCACTGCTCTTTTGGCAAAATAAAATAATTTATTTTATTAAAGGAAAGGCTTTATTTAATAGCACATCTAAACAGCTATCTCTGGTGCAAATTAATGCCTGCAGCACTGACTCTGAGGTAGTGTAAGATCCTGAAGGGACTTAGGGTTTATCAAATGTAGTACTACTTTGTGAAACATGTAGTGCGCCCTTCTCTTTTTAAATGCAATTTCACACAGAACTCCATTTTATTAAAGAGACCAAAGCAGATATTCCATGGGAGAATCACAGAATTCAGCTGTGAACACCTTGGAGGAACTATTGGGCTCCTTAAAGCAATGGGAAAGCCATCCAACAGTGCAAAGGAGGTGATGGGGTGCAGTGATTGGGAGACTGGCCTCTGGAGCTGGATTACCTGGTTTTGAGGCCAAGCGCTGCCGTTTTCTATCTGTGTGAGGCCAGTTAAGTCATTTGACTTCTCTATGTCTTGGCTTTCTCATGTGTAATATAGAGTTAGAAGAATTAAATGAGTTCATGCAAGTGTTTAAAAAGCCTTCCTTAATCCACTCATTTTAATGTCCTCTGAAATGAGCAGCATGAACAACATAGTATCCTAGGATTAGATTGTATTGAATAGGATTCTGTACTTTCTTTTTTTTTTTTTTTTTAAAGATTTTTTTATTTATTTGACAGAGAGAAACACAGCTAGAGAGGGAACACAAGCAGGGGGAGTGAGAGAGGGAGAAGCAGGCTTCCTGCTGAGCAGGAAGCCTGATGTGGGGCTCGATCCCGGGTCTCCGGGATCATGACCTGGGCCGAAGGCAGTGGCTTAACCAACTGAGCCACCCAGGCGCCGCCGGATTCTGTACTTTCTAACCAGATTATTGGTCCTAAATCTGTTATATGTTGGTTAACATTATCCTAGAGAGATCAATCACCACAGTGATTCCAGACCCCGGCTTGCCTGCTTTATATGTATTCCTGTGTGATCTTTTCCCAAGTGGGACATGCCAAGCTATATTCATTTTTAAAGATTAACAAGCATTTTAAAATAACCACAAAAATAACTATTTCTAATTTAAGATCAGTTTCTCAATTTTCTCTTCTTTGACTTTCTCTACATATTAATTCAATTAACACCTAGACTAATATAGATTCATAATATCTTAAAAAAAAATCCCAAGGCACTTTGAATGCCCTCCAGCAATCGTGCCATTTTTACTCGGTCTGAAATAGACATCAGCCAAGCAATAGGCCTTTACAATGAAGCCTGTTTTCTGCTTCTATAAATAGCATTTGAATTAAGCCATCATAAATCAAACAGAATTAAAATTTAGAAAGTGATCATGGTACTAGTTTTAATTAGGTTTTTATTGTAGTGTGTGTGTGTGTGTGTGTGTGTGTGTATGTGTGTGTGTGTGAGATAATTTGTGATCCATTTATTTAGACCTTACATGAAACCAGCCAGGTACAGTGGAAGAGATGAAGGACACCGATGCCCATCACACAGCGATGTCTGCTTGATGCTAAAAATTATGTGCTTCATGTTGGAAGCTGCACCTACTCCTAGCTGACAGCGTTGTCTACTTGGGGTCTGTCTCTTTATGGCTCATGATGTAGATTCTTACTTTTGACAAAAATACAGCCGATGGCAGGGTAGAAAGTTTCTGACATATGAAAGAGAAATAGGGCATTTAATAGCATTTATTTCTGGGGGAAATTACAAGAATTTGCATTGAATTGGAGAAAATGACTGCAAAACAGGGAAAGCACACTGTGCTACAGAGAGCAAAAAGCACATTTAGTCCTTATACACTCATTACCCACAGAGTTCAAACGGAACACAGCTCTTTCTCTAAAGTCACCTCCATGATTAGGGTTTTAAAGGATGGTGGCACAGCAGAATAAAAGCTGATTGGGAAAATTGCTAGTTGGTAGAACACACGTTTTAAGGGTTACTGCACACACTGAGCTTACATAATACCATCATTACCTGTGACTATATCTGTGTGCGCTTAGTTAGAAAAGGTCATTTAATTTCTGAATCTTCTCAAACAAACAAAAAAAAACCTCACAAAAACTAGCTAAAAGAATAAGATGGATGTATTTCTGAAATAATGTCAATAGCTTTTGAAAACTGCATGCTTTCACTTCCTTTAATTTGTGCCTTCTTGGCTCAAAGCAACCATTTCCCATTTTATTCTGCCTAAAAGGATATTTCATGTAGGAAATAAGCAAACAAACAGAAAAACAAAATGATACAGAAAGACATTAAGTTTTAAATGGTTATTTTATAAAATAATGGCTGTTTTTCTGATTACAGAAGTGATATATGCTCATGCTTGGAAAAAACAAATCATAAGAAAATAAAAACAGCCATTTATCTACTGCTAATATTTTTAAATAAATTCTTTTCTTCCTATGTTTGTGAGTGTGTGCATGCATGTGTTGAGAGGATATGAGAGTTAATATTTTTATATCCTTTTATTTTACTTAAATTATATAATAAAACTTCCCTATACCATATATATATATATATATATGTTTTTCATTCCTTATATTTATGGACATATTATTTATTTATATTTATGGACATATTATTTATTTATTTATTTATATTTATGGGCATATTATTATTTATTCATTTAGCTTTTTGCTTTTATTTTATAATCATAAGTATTTACATGAACATTTTAAAACAAGATAGTGACTATTGATGCACACATTTCTTGTACATAATTCGTTTTTCTAAAATAAATTCCTAAAAGTGTCAATGTTCTATCATAGTGGAAGAGTGTGTATAAGTCTTCCAGGAACTTGACACCCCATTTCAGAGCACCAACAGTGTAGGCCACAAGTTTCACCATGTCCGCCAATTATTATTTTAAAATAAATATGTATTTTTTTGTGGTGAATATTTATTCACCAATTTGAAATAACAAACACCACCATTATCTTGTTTTAATTGACACATAATTTATATCCTAATCTTTATCTCTCAGATTAAGGTCACGTGAAGAATGGAACGACCCCAGCCAGTCTTGCAGAGAGCCTCACGGAGACTTTCTTGGCGCAAGGAAGATCTTTAGTAGCCACCATTGACCATTACCAAAAGCTGCTGAACCAGAGGGATTGGGCATACAGTGGTGATGATGAATGGCTTTAAGGGTGGTAGATCCTAATTGAATGTGCCTCTGTTTACCCAGAAAATACATTCTGAGAACTTGTAGAGAGATTGCAGATTTCTTTTATTTTCCTAAGATTTTTTTAACTCTATTTATTTATTTCTTTTTGTGTTCCAAGATTTCTTAAGATTTTTAAAAATTTATTTATTTGAGGCAGAGAGGCAGAGGGAGAAGCAGACTCCCTACCAAGCAGGGAGCCTGTCAGGGGCTCACTCCCAGGACTCTTGAGATCATGACCTGAGCCAAAGACAGTCACTTAACCAACTGAGCCACTCAGGTGCCCCAAGAGACTGCAGATTTCTTAATCAAGATACATTTCAAGTATCTCTAAGTTGTATCTAAAGTAAAGGAACTTACAAATTAACCTGTTAAAACATTTTTATTTTAGGAAATCTAAGAAATAATCTTAATGTTATATATAAATCATCGGCTGTGAGCCCTACAAAAACATTATTTTTATTAGTTTCATTGTATAAGGAGGAAAACTTCCATCTATAAGTAACTTGCCCCATATCACATAGCTACAGGGCCCTGTGTTCTCTCTCTTTCTCTCTCTCGCTGTATGTGCACACAGACACCCTTCACACATACATAAATGACACATACACAGGTGCATATATACTACTTCAAATACATGTACAAATATACGTATATATTCGAACTGAGTGTTCAATGAGTATAGATGTGTATGTGTGTGTTTGTATAAAGAATAGTATTTCAGAGATTCAGGAAAATTTCAGTATCATCAAAGAATCAAAGACTAGATATGATTCAGTCCAATTTTCTAAGTTATCGGTGACTCATCCCCAAGATGAACTTTCTTGCCCTTTATTAATTGCAGGATAATATATCCAGATCGAAGACGGCCTGTCTAGTGTGACCTTGCATGTGGGAGAGTATACCCAGTGGATATTTATGCTCAGGGTCTGTCCGGTTCAGCCTCACTGTCAAAAGATCCAGACAATTCCATTTACATAATGAACTCTCTGAGCTGTCTTTAAAGCCTCTGCCAGCAAAGATGAGGGCATAGCTGCCCAAGGATTATTGTTACATCCCCTTCAATGAGTTCTCAGATGCTGTCGGTGCTGAGCTGAATTGCTGACCCCTCAATTTGAGGGCTAACTGAGTGTTAGTGGATTGCTAAGACTTCTTAAAGTGCCGGAGCTTTGGTTGTCTCACTGACATCTGGAAAAGTCAAGCCAGGCTAAGTGAGTGAAAAAGGGTCTCACATTAACAGACAAGGAATTGAATTTCAATGTTGAGTAACTATTCCTTCCGCAACCAATGTTAGAAAAATTTGTAAAGCAAAGATTACTGAAGATTGGCCAAAAATTTTTCTTTTCATTGCAGTTAGAACTCCCTTTGTTAATGACCCCCAAAGGCATGTAAGTAAGGTAGATACTGAGACAAATTCAAAGGCAAGTCAAATCCATTGTTTAAGAGATATGTTAAATTAAAATCAAGTAATGTGTGTGTATATAATTTATATACACACACAATATGTTATATAAACAAACATATAGAGAACTACAATGAAAAGTCACAACTTTTCTTCCTTAGAGGAAACTTCTTTGACTATTTCTATTTTAGTATTCCTCATTGTGAACTCAACAAACTCCAAATTATGTATTTAAGCCATTACTTCTTGATTTATAATTCTTTAGCTATATTTATTATTTATTATAAAAACAGTCATACTAGTGCCTTCAATCATCCCTCCTCTCAACGTCTTTTTTTAAATACAGTCGGCTGATGTTTATCTATACATTTTAAAATAACCTGAATATTTATTTATTGATTCAAGAACTTTAGGTAGTCTCTTAATTTCTTCCTGCATGAGAAGAAATATGGCCCAATCCCAATCTCTGCAGGTCAGCCTGTGATCTGCCTGGTTTCCCCTGGGGACCAGATCATTCTAGAAGTCTCACCCAGAGAAGTGAGCAAAGTTTCAGGAGGCTTGTTCTAGGGGAGCTTCTAGACCTCAGTGGAGTGGGCGTGGTGGGAGGGAGAAGAGATAATATCCTTCTATTTCCATCTACCTCTTCTTTCCTGACATACATTGTGAAATATTATCATGAATGTTTTTTATAATTTGTCTGTTTGCCTTGTAACTATCAATTGCTAGTTACTGGTTCTCCTTTGGCCTTCTGATTCTTTGTGCACATAGGCCTCCACTAAGTAATCTTCCTTTGTCTTTAACCAAATACAAACTATTTATCCCCTAATTTGACAAAGTGTCCCAAGCATTTTCCTTCTTGGAATTTCTATCACCTACTATATTAAATTCTCAGTGTTTCTAGGAGAATTGAGGTGGTTCACAGCAATAGTTATATAATTCAAACAAAGACTTTGTTTATTTCTCTACTCTGCCAATTGCTAATTGTATGAATCTGGGCAATTACTAAGCCTCTTTCAGCCTCAGTTCGCTTCCTCTATAAAATGTGGATAATCAAGGGTACATCATTGCCCCACATATGTAGTGGGGAGAACCAAACGAGACGTTGAATGCACAGCACTCAGCAGTTTCTTCTATATAGTTAGCGTTGAAAAAGATTAGAAAATTATATAGCAGATATTAAGACAGCACAGAAAAGGGAAAGTGCAATCATATCTCTAGCACCGAAGAGGAAAAGAAATAGAGATTTAAAAGAAAGCTGGAAGCATGAAAGGCCCAAGTGAAATAGGCACTCCCAAATTAATGATGTAGTATCTGTATGTGGTAAAAATAGAGTATTCAACAAATGAGGGGATATATTATAAGTATAGATTGTAAATGTGTATCATTGGGTGAAAATATTACCTTTGGTAAATGAGATCAGTCATTTGTAGATGTGAACTCAGCGGACTAAAGAAGCAAAATGAAACTTGTTTTTGCTTCAATCTGAGCCATTTCTGGTCCGTTTATCTTTCATCTCCTGGGAACTCCTTAGGGAAACTCACACAGTGTCTATAGGAGAAAGAATGTAAGTCAATAGTTCTCAAAATTTTGACTGCATATTTCAGTAGTAAAAACTTTTCAGGGCTTCTCTATTTTGGGATATCTATGTTTACTTATGAATTTTTATATGCAATACTAAATACTGTTCTAAAACTATATACAACTTAAACAGCCACAACATAATGAAGTAATAAATAAACATGAAAATATAACCTCCTATATTTCAAAGCACTATTTTATAATGTACTTCCATAATGAAAAAGAAAAAAAAAACATGTATTCTCAGGACAGAAAAATCATGATGAGGTGTTCAAACAGCCAACACATTGGTTCTGCGTTGTTGAATATTGAGTTGTATCCAATTCTGACTGTGATACCTTGCATCACTGAAGTTTATTGGAATAGAATACATTACTAGTGGAGGTAATCTTTTCAAATCTATTTGATCCTTTGCCTAAACTGGTACTGTCTGGATAATTAATTACATCAGGAGTTAAAAGACAATACAATGGAAAAAATTGGGCTTGATTGTGCTTTTGAAAATTTTCATGTCATGCACTCATGGAGGTGAGAATATTTGTATAGCCTATAGGGGTAAGTGGTCAAGACTTCTTACAGTCAGAAGCGACTGATCATAACTCCCTCTCTAACCTTGGCTTCAAGGGGTACCCCAGGGGTAAAGTGCTAGATGTACTGGGAACCGATCTTTGGTATACCAGTGGAGAAGTTCTGCCTGAGACCATGGTTTTCTCCTTAAGGAGGTGATTTCTGAGTTGCGTTTTTAAAGATGTGAGTGAAAAAATAGTTCTTAGTACTTTGACATCTTTCATGTATTATGTAACATAGCATTCTCAGACTTGATTATTTTTGTATCTCGGTAATCCCCCTCTTCAGACTGTATGTATTATAGTAGAGTCTGAGTCATATAGCCCTCTTAATATTATGTCCTTTCAAGCTACTTTCCATATGACCACCAGATTTGTTCTTAAGCATTATTTTCATCAAGTCCCTTCATTATTTCAAAACCTCAGTGATATTCTATGTCTTGGTACACCAAAGGCAACAACTTAAGTCTAGCTTTTGCTGCTCCTCATACCATGGCTCTATCTCCATATGCAGTTTGGCTGCTCAGAATTTTCATGCATTCCTGCAGGCACCTACCCATTCATTACTGCACCACACATGTATTGAATGCTATATATGCACCTGTTGTTGTGTTAGGCATTAGGGATTTATGAATCAATAAGATGTGCCTTTGATGAACTAGCAGCCAAGTGTGGAAAAATGGAAGGAGTATTATATACAGCATGATAGATGTTCTAGTAGGGTTAGAAATAAAGGACAGCAGCAAGGAGTTATCTTGTAATGGGCATTGCTCTTGTGTAAATAAGGCCACATTACCGAGGGCATTCTTTGTGTTTTATTATTTAAATGTTTTCATGTTCCCTAAAATGTTTCCAGTGGAAAGGTTTTATTTCAGAAATGAATCTTCTCTGATAGTTTGTTTACGGGAAAATTGTAGCAGACAATGTGATTCAGTGAACAAGCTCTAAAGAGTTGAATTTTGAAATGTGATTAACTTAGTATGTGGTATAGAATAAATCATTTTACTGCTTTAGGTCTCAGTTGTTTCATTCATAAAATAAGGATTGGCCTCAGTAATCTCTAGTGACCATTTCTGGATTACAGTTTACAGTTGTACATTTGTCCTCTATGGTGTGTACCCTTCCAGATGTCCAGATAATATAATTTGTTACCAGTTCCAAACAGATGGATTTAGGATCTGGGATCTTCAGGTAGGAGTAGTTCCTAGAAACACACTCGGGCTGGACTCCTTAACCTCATGTATAAGGGAATCAGCTAGAGATGATAGGAATCACAAAGTGTCACAGGTTTCCATCCTTCTTCAGGTATGAACCCAGGAGGTAAAATTCTGGAACACAAGGGGAGTAGAGTGGGCTCTGAGCTACATGCCTCCTCTCAGATCCTGATGGCTTTCCTCAGGCTGCTGGCCAGATGAGGAAGTGACACTACTTGCTGGGGAAACTTTAAAAAGAGGATGCTCAGCTGGAATTGGAATGAGTTATATTTGTTCTTTTCTTAAATCAAGCTTTAAAGCTCTTGGATTTTCCACACCCAACTGAGACTGACCTCCTCTGTCATTTCACTCCTTAAGTCCTCTTAAAAGCCTCTAATATTTTATATATTTTACCCACAGAACCTTTACATAGCACCTTTAAAAATAACTTAGATTTTACACAGTACCTTTCAAAAATAACTTGCATTTCCTTATGAATGTTTTAAAATCTTTTATGATTAGAATATTATTACATAGCTAGAATTCATCTTTTTTAACATGGTCTTTGCTTAAAATGTAAGTTTGACATTTGTCTTACACACGGATAATTAATATTCAGGAGATCTAGTGGCTAAAGCCTCCATATTTGTTGTCAAGATGTCAGAAATTCTAGGGGTTCCTGGGTGGCTCAGTTGGTTAAGCGACTGCCTTCAGTTCACGTCACGATCCAGGAGACCCCGGATCGAGCCCCACATCAGGCTCCCTGATCAGCGAGAAGCCTGCTTCTTCCTCTCTCACTCCCCTTGCTTGTGTTCCCTCTCTAGCTGTGTTTCCCTCTGTCAAAATAAATAAATAAAATATTTTTAAAAAAAGATGTCAGAAATTCTTTTATCTATGTAGAATTTATTTAGATTAGTTTTCTATGTCCTAAATACTAAAACTCTAAAATAAGAAAGAAGGAAAAAAAGAACACTAGATTAACTTAAAAAAAAAAGTCCAAAGTTGAGATGGAAGACACATATGAGGGCCCACTCTCTCCATTTTTTTCCATAAAAAGTTTTGCTCTGCATTACAAAATGTGTGGATTAGTATGGAGAAAGGAAGAAACTGACATGGGAAGGAATTACCCAAGATTTCACATATGGAGAAGGAGCTTATTTTCTCTATATAAGTTTTCATAAAATGTACTTGTTTTCCAAAAAGCTCTTTGTGAAGTTTATGGTCAATGCTATTTTTATGGGGTCACTTGTCAGAATTCATTTAATGAAATATTTTCTCAGCATTTTGGAAGCTAGACTGGTCTTCTGGGACCTTGAATCTTTGGTTTAAAAAAAAGGAATAAACTTCTATGACATTAATGTTCCCATATAATAATGACATTTTCTTTTCTTTTTTTTTTTTTTAAGATTTTATTTATTTGACAGAGAGAAACACAGCCAGAGAGGGAACACAAGCAGGGGGGGGTGAGAGAGGGAGAAGCAGGCTTCCTGCCGAACAGGGAACCCCATGTGGGACTCGATCCCGGGTCTCTAGGATCATGACCTGAGCCAAAGGCAGTCGCTTAACCAACTGAGCCACCCAGGCGCCCCTAATAATGACATTTCACCTTGCATTTTATCCATTGATATTTAAAGGAATTAAGTATTTATCAAATCTTTTTAAAGTTAGTGTGTAAATTCCTTGTACATCTTCAGCATCTGCTCAATGTCAAGACTTCTTTAGACTTCTTGAAGTTCACACTGGTAGGAAAATATCAAAAAGAAGAATGAGGGGAAGTAATAAACCTACCATTTATTTGTGATAACTTCATAGTTTTTCTGTGTGTCCTTCTCATGGCATACTCAGGACCTTGTAGAGTGCTGCTATACACATATAGGTACATACTTAAAGATGCTTACTAGCCTACATGGCCATGAATCAATTTCCATAGTCTCTTAATTGATACTCCTCCTTCTGTTCTCACCATCCTGCTTTCTCTGGCCAGCCTACCTAAGAAAACCATGCTGAAGAACGGATATTTCTGACAAGCCTATATCCATACCTCTATTCATTTACTTGATTATTATGAAATGAAAAGTCATGAACATAGGCAATTTCCTTGGTTAATTCATTAATCTAGCTCTAGAAAGCTACCTTGGGAGTGCTAAAGAAGGCATTCTATAAATACTTTCTAATAAAAGAATAAGTGAATTGATGAATATAGTTTGAAAGGAAAGGAAAGGCAGGAGTAGATGGAGGAAACATTAAGATTAAAACTCTATAATAATGGACAACTTATTGTAGAGAGAGGGTGAGATGAAGTTCAAGCTATGTACAAAAATTACCAGATGATGGGAAGACTGAGCTTGTCATCAACTGAAAGCAGCTATAGGGAAGAGGGTGGCTGAAGGGGCAGAGAAAGTGCTCATATTGAGAGCTGCCCAACTGTCCTGCGAGAGAAGTCCATCAGAGAGGTAAAACAGCAACTTCGAAGCCTAGAGAAGAATTCCAACTAGAAAAGTAAAATTAAATCATATTATCATGGAATTCATAGTTTAAATATTGATATATATAATTCCTTCTCCCAGGAGTGCTCACTTTTTCTTCACATATCTTGACAAGTGTTGTATTTGTTCTTCATGATTGAGATCAATGGTGACCTCATCTGGTAAGTCTAACTGACAGAAAGATATTTTATCAATTCTCCCTTGGTACCATCATTATATTGTTGCTTGAATACAGTAATACACTTATGGCACAGAATTACAGACAATAAGCTTTATCCCTATCTGTTCTAATTCCCATGTCCATACATCCTTAGCTAATCCTGAGGGCAAGAAACGTATTTACCATTAAATGATAGAAATAAAACTTTAATAATAGCATGAGTGCTTTAAGTCTGAATTAATGAAAGCAGTAAATGGAATCAATCAAGAAAAGAGTGAAGAGAAGCTGATAATGGAAGGTTGGGAAAGCTGTACTAAAATGGAAGAAGCAGCGAAATTTATGATTGGTGAAGAGAGAACAGTAAAGAAGATGGAGATGGGGCAGAGGGGTAGGAAATGAAGCAAGAAATGCATTTTCTACTTCTTGGGGAGGGAGATTTCAACAACAAGGTGCTATTAAGGTCAACATATGATAAGATCCATGAGTTCCTAGCGGCTCTGGGCACTGGTGACCTATGAGACAATCATTTAGTGGAGTAAAAGCTATAGAAACAAGGCTGAAGAGAGAAAGGGAGAAACACAATGCTGAGCAGAGAATGTAGTCCAGTCTTTTCAAAAAGTCTGATGGCATGATGAAAAGAGAGGTAATGATAATTCGAATTGCTGTAGGAACCTTAATAGTGTCATATTCTTACTTCCCTTATAATTTTAATGCAGTGAAGAACTGAGATACTATGTACTTTAAAAAAAGATATCCAACTTAAAAGAAGCCAAAATTACAAGAGAAAGAGGCACTTAATGGACCAGTTTCTCAAGAGTATGTAGGAGAGGAGAGGAATATGAACAAAGCAAGATGATCTGACCGACTTTGGAAAAAGGGGGAGAGAAGTCTGAAATGGGAGGAGAGAAGAAATAGTGAAAGTAAAGGATTTGTTTTGTTTGTTTCTGCTGGAAGGAAAAATTAAGGGCATTGCATAAAATAAGAATTTTTTAAATCAATGTTATTAAATAGATAAAATGGCATAATTTTATCTGTGTCAAAAAAGATTGCCAGTTAGATGTGAACAGAAACATACACATAATAATAGTCTTCCTATGATGTAATTGAAATACAGTAAAAATTTTAATGACATTTACAACATCTCTTAGAAGCTCAGAATACCCCTTTTGAGCATTTGATTTTCTTAGCATTTTAATATTATAATTACAGCATGTCAGTACTCTGTTTAAAATGTAATTATCAAAGCTCAGAGGAAACTGATTCTTGTGCATCCATAATTTCATACAATATAATTTTAGAGATGGAGTTAATTTTGTGTTATCATTTAAGTCATAGAAATATAGTTAGAAGTCTAAGGACTTGCAGTTTTCATGTTTCAATGGCTTTTAAAGATAATCTTTGTTTTAAAGGTGGCCTTGTCACTGAATCCAGGTTTACTTGAAATAAATCAAATTTCTTCCATAAGAATAAAAGGGTTCATGCTGTTTTCACAAAAATATCATGACAACAAAACTATATCCTCCAAAAAAATGTGTTTTATACAACTTATGCAAGCCACTTTACCCTACAAGAATTAGGACATTGTTAATTCTAGTGACTGATAGATGATTCAGTAATTTTATTTGAGTATTTACCTAAATGTGATCTCAAAGTGGCCTTTTCCATTCACCTTATTTTAAACATCCTCTCAGCAAAATGTAAACTCCTTGACATCGGGGCTTTGCCTTGTTCATCCAATGGGCCCAGAGAAAGGGTTCTCCATGTTGAATCAATAACTGTTTTTAGGAGATATATGTATATGCTTAAGACAATGGCATTAGCATAGATTAGAAGAGTGGTGGTTCCCAAAATATCTGATATTAGAATCACTTGGAGAGACTTTTAAATAATAAGTTTTCCAATCTTCACTTGTTAGAGCTACTATTTTGATGAGTTTGAAGTAGAATTTAGGACTTTAAAAATAATATCCTAGGTGTTTTTCATAAGTTGGAATGGAATGACACTCAAACAAAAGCAGTATCTCTTTCCTTCTTTTATTAAAACATTGCATAATCTGTGGCTCTTTCTTTCCTCCCTTCCCCTTTCCTTCTCTCTCTCCAGTTTTCCCTTCCTTATTCCCTTCCCTCTCCGTGGTCCCTCCCTCCTCCCCTCCCTCCCTTCCTTCCTTCCTTCCTTCCTTCCTTCCTTTCTTCCTTCCTTCCTTCCTTTCTTCCTTCCTTCCTTCTTTCCTTCCTCCAACACATATTATTAAACACACTAAATACTAAATATTGTGGATATCAAAATGAAGTAACTAATCATCCCTGCCCTTAAAATGCATCCTGATAAACAATGAAAAATTTTTACCCTTTAAGGGGGTATATGTTTACTGCAAAGAATAAAAGATGAGCAAATAGTAAGCAAAGAAGTCGATTAATACAGCATGTGTATGGATGAGAGCATTCAAAAAAATGAGGTGTGAATAAAGTGATGAAGCTTCTTATGAAATTTATGACAGACCCAAGAGACAACGCAAAAGAGACCCAGTAAATGCACTGTGAGAAAGAGCATAGTTTTGAAATAACTGTAGAAAAAATTCCCCAAGTGCCCTGAGCCAGCCTCCTACATAAGCACTGACTCCTAATGCAAACAGCCTCTTTGCATTTATTAGAGACATATAAAGTGCTTAGGATCTTTGGCCATCTACATCTAATTAGTTTATTAGCTTCTTGAAATAGGTAAGGCCGCAGAACCTACCACCATCTCTAACCAAATTTCCCATTACATTACATTCAATATACTGAAGTAAGATGGTGAGAACCTGTTACTTTTACTTGCAACTCTGGTTCAGAAGAGAATTCTCTCCTTCCTGCAACTTCCCTGCAAAAGAGTTCCCATCACACTTCTCAATGCAGCCTTACTAAGTGATAGCAGAGCTTCTAGCAAGGTCGGGACTCAGGCCCAAAATGTATAGCAGAGGGAAGACATCCTCTCTTTTGTCCCCCTCACCACCGTTCTTTTGTAGCTATCCCCATGTGCCCCAATACAATCAGCTCAAAAGCATGGCAAAAAGAGGGAACTAGGGGCTGAAGAGATTGACTGAAGTTGCTCTCTGCTGATAAAAAGGAAGGGAATGATGATGGAAGGGAATATCAGTAATCCACTTGAGTAGCAAGTGTTACTGATGAGAGACAGGAAGAAAATTCAAAAGCTACACATATTTGGCAAAGTGCATTTGGGTGTGTTAAGTTCAGGTGTGCATACTAATAACAAGCTTCATTATTGTAACTTCTCATAGTAATATTGACAATGATGAAAGATTTTCCATTTATTTATACAATTTAATTTATTTTTAAAAAGGTGTTTATTTTACTTCACCTAAGGGTTGCAGTATTAGTTTGATATCAAATCTGCTCACCATCCATTAAAATGGAATAACAGAAGTATTTGGTTTTCAAAGAATGTCAACTAAGGCTCAAATATGTTTTGATATCAAAGTGGAAAACAGGATTAAAACTTACCTTATATCTATGCTTCTCAAGTGGGTCCTTTATTTTAGTATTTGTTATACTGAATTGAACTGAGTCTGTTGGACCATCCATAAGACTAAGATTTTTGAAGGATGAGTCAGTGGTGTTCTGATAAACCTCTTCTGGAGTGTGGAAACTCTGATTCGTACCTGATTTATGCCATATTCCAATTTTAATGGTATATATGCACATATCATCACTGATTTCAAGTTACCACAGGTTTAACAAACCTCACAACATTTCTGAATCTTTAGCTTTTGGTCCCAGCATATGGCTAGAGCACAGTCTTTACACAGATCACTATGCAATAAATATTTGATGAATTCTAGTTAGAGAGAGCTTTACAATAATTCTTATGAGAAGATCCTGGCTTTCCCAATTCCCTCATTGTTTGACTTCAGGGCATGCCAGCTTTCATGGAAGCAATATTACTTCCTCCAGCCAATGCCATCCCCTTTTAGACCCCATGAGAGATGAAAAGATGGAGGTTTAGTGAGTTCATGCTCTAGGTACTCCTTCATGAAGTTCATGAACATTTCAGAGTGTGGTAGTATTCCAAAGGCTGCTTTGATGGCTAAGGCGGGCCTGTCTTATGTCATTAAACAGAGAGTAATTAATCATATAAATGAATTATTTCAAGATTCCTTGTAACTAACCTTTTTTAACAGAGGAAAAATTGGTGAGAAGAATGTCAGCCTATTTGTTACCAAAGAGGACAAAGAGTATTTAGAATAACTTAAAAATGCTAGGACTTGTTTAATTTTATATCTGTTGCCACCTATTTTATAAATTAAAATGGAGTCAGCTAAAAATGAAATTCAGCAAGTTAGGCAATTGCAGCAGATGAAGATTAGATCTTTGTTTGGCTAATTTCAAAGACTTTGCTTGTATGGAGAGAAGCTACAAAGCAGAGCCATGTGTGGGAGCTGGGTAGGGGTCTAAACATAGCTCTGGCCTGTTCAGGGCCTTCTAAAAAGAATGCTGTTTACTGCTCCTTCTGGGCTTCTGAATGGGTCAATTTAACCTCACTCATTTGAATTTAAAAAGTCAAAAAAGAAGGCTGAACTAATCCATATGAGAAAGAAAATTCCCAGTCCTGGAAGTTGGGAAGAATGTGGCAGGAGCCAGTGCTGTTTTAGGAACCTGGGAGGAAGAGATCATGCTCTGATGAATAACACCTCGGCAGAGGGGGGGAAAAGGACGCTTAGAGGATTTTTTTTTTTTTAAGATTTTATTTATTTATTTTGGGGAGTGGAGGGGCAAAGGGAGAAGGAGAAACAGTTTAGAAACAGTTTAGAGCAGACTCCATGCTGAGATCAGAGTCCCACACAGGGCTTGATCCTGAGATCTCAACCCCGTGATCTCAACCTGAGCCAAAACCAAGAGTTAGACACTTAATGGACTGGGCCGTCCAGGGACCCCTCCTACAAGATTTGTTTTTCCTTTTTTATTATTTTTATTTTTTCCATTTCAAGATTATTTTATAGAGCTTTGCTAGATGTTGGCAAACATAATTCTCCTCACATCCAGCCCCTCTGCTTCTCACTTACATTATATGTATCGTCCTAACTGAAGCTTATCTAAACACAACCCTACTTTATTCTGGTGAATCATAGTCAGAAAAAGGAGAAAGGAAGAAGGAAGGAAGGAAAGAACGAACGAAAGAATGAAGGAACAAAGGAACAAACAGAGGAAGATTGCAAATGATCAGTCCCTAGATGACTTAGAAAGAACTTCCACTTCCTGAAGAAGTAAGATATTAAACGTTTGACGCTAGCTCTTTTTATGATTTCATACTTTTTTAAAACGTAAATGTTGTTACAGATTTTTTTAGTGAATTCATTGTAAATACAAAGGAAGAATTTTCATGGGACTTTAAAAACATAGGACTTTGGCAATCTTACTAGAGTTATATATTCGACCTATCGGTAAAAGTATAAAATACACACAGCTTTCCCTTCTTTCTTGAATAGCAGTAATATTTTCCAGTTTATGCAAAAGAAAAAATAGTTGCTCACCATTTGCTATTCTACCATTGGTATAGTTGACTTAACTTTTTTCTGCTTGTGAACTCTTGAGTATATTAGATTGTTGAGATATTCTGCTTTATAACCAAAAAGGAATCCAGCCAAGTTTCCTCAAATATTAAAACGTATAGCCTTGTATATGTCATATCATTGTCTGATAGACATTGGCTTCTGTGAAGCCAGTTCATCTTTTTGATTTATATGGTCATATAAAATGATTTTCAGAAAATTAATTAAAGAAATATCTTAAGGATTTCCAAAACATGTCTCAGCTCAAAGACATTGAAAAATATAAAAAGAGGGGTGCCTGGGTGACTCAGTCATTAAGCATCTGCCTTCAGCTCAGGTCATGATCCCAGGGTCCTAGGATCAAGCCCCACAACGGGCTCCCTGCTCAGCAGGAAGCCTGTTCCTCCCTCTCTCACTCCCCTAGCTTGTGTTCCATCTCTGGCTGTGTTTCTCTCTGTCAAAGAAATTATATATATATATATATAATATATATGAAGGCCAAAGACCTCAGGGCATATCAAACAGCAAATATAAGTGAGAAAAACTGACTTTTTTTTTTTTTTTTTTTGCCTCCGTAGTACACACTCTACTTTAGAACCACCAAAAGGTTAAATCTACAAAACCTTACGCATTGAAACCCACAAACTGCCTCTTCTTGGATTTCTTTCCACCTTGCCAGGATTGTCACTGTTTGGGGATGTATCTAAATTTCCATGCATTAAAATAAAATCACTAAATACAATGCAATGACCCTAGGAACATCCTACTTTTCTCTGGATTCTGTGAATCTGTGAATGTGCCTGAGGTGGTGGGAGGTTATGCTGTTTATTTAGGGCATTATCATTGTGTCAGTGAGGGTATCTGGTTATTATTTCCTTCTCCTTGCCCCACAGATGAAACTCTGAGCACTTGTCTTCATGTAGGGCTTTGCTTCACTGCCAGGTTTCAGTGGTGGTATCAGGTGAGAGATCTGCTGGTGGGTTTCATTACAAAACTGTTAGTATGTCAGAAAGAAATCATGAGGCATTTGGAAACCCAATAATAAAACTGAGAATGTAAAACTTTGAGCAGCAAAACAAACCAAATTTGGGGGTTATTTTCAGATTTTCTCCTGAATTTTCAGAATTTTATTCCCTTGAGAAATCTGGACTCTGTTAAAAGAAGACAAAATAAAAACTTAGGTGTGGAGATTTATGGATTTCTCATGATTATCGTAGGTTTAATGTTAGCTCAAAACATGAATAACCTCCTAAAGGGCCTTTAGTTTTTCTTAATTTCGAAAAAAAAAAAAAAGTGTGTTGTTCTATTTTGGTTAAGGGTCTTCATAGCATTCCCTTTGGTTTTGGGGTGTCAAGGGCAGTATTCTTACAGAGGTGGGATCAGCTTATATTTAGAAGGCTTGTAATCAACCTTTCTGGTCCTGTTTTTCCCCTAACAGTTATTAAAATATATATATATATATGAATTTAGTATTTATGATATGCCAACACTGTGGCATATAGTAAACATTTTCATCACATTGTTATCCGTTATTTCCTTGTGTAATAATTCTAAACAGTGATTTGGAAGGTCTCGTTACTTTTTTTTAATAAATCACATCCCATGGAACATTGGAAGTGTGTTAGGGACTAGAGTTGCTTTTTTTTTTTAAAGATTTTATTTATTTATTTGACAGAGAGAGAGGGAGAGAGAAAGAGAGAGCCTGTGTGTGTGTGCTCGCGCGCGCGCGGATGGGGGAGGGGCAAGGAGAGGGAGAGGGAGAAGCAGGCTCCCTGCTGAACAGAGAGCCTGATATGGGTCTTCATTAGAGGACACCAGGATAATCAGCCGAGTTGAAGGCAGATACTTAACAAACTGAGTCACCCAGGGGCACCAGGAGCTAGAATTATGGTTTACTTGGGACTACTAAATGTACATCCTAGAACCGTAGTTTCCTGAGTGACATAGACCAGAATAGCCTCTGAATTGAGTTATGGGCTCCTGCCACCATATTGTTATTAGGGCCATTTTGAGTTCTTGATAACTTATTTTGCTAAATTGATATTAATATGAGGGAACATTGGGAAGATCAACTTATAGTAGAATTTTCCAGGACATTGCTTCTAATGTTAGACAGTGTGGTAATTACTAGCTCAATGACCTTAAGAAGTTATTTTACCTCTGGGCTTCGATATTTTTAACTGTGAAATGAGCCATATGGTCACTAAAGTTTCATCTAACTCTAAATTCTAAGTTTCTAAAAGGATCCTTTGGCTAGATGGCATGTGCAATATATATATTCATGCATTTTGTTGTTGACTAGACTTGGCCATAAATACTTTCATGGTATACAAGAGAAGAAGTAATAATCTCTACTTCTCTTTTCATTGAAATCAGGCTGTAAACTAAGTTTAGACAATAGGTATTAGCTGAAGATCAGTCCTGATATACCATACCATCAGATTTTTGTGATATTCTTTGAGATAACCAGACAACTTGTCTGGACTTGCCAAAGGGGCTTCTACACCCAATACAACTCTACTGAAAGGGATAACTGTAATCAGATTCCAGGTTGTTAGGGAGGGGCAGGATTGCATCAGCTTGGAGCAGTGCTGACGATCTGTAGGGTGTTAAGCTATTAATAGTTGGCTACCATGACAATAGATAGAGTGGTGAATTAAGTAAAAAAATGTAGAGTGGCTTCAACAAATAGATGGTTAAGTTTTGCACATGTAACAATTACCAGGAAGGTTTATTAATTTTTGGTGGTGGAAGAGTTCTATTTCATGAGTTCTTTAGAGATTCAGGGATATAGATGCTCTACTTCCTTCAACACATAGCTTCTGTGTGGGTCACTGCCTAGGGAGGTCATGGCCAAGTTAACCAGCCAGAAGTAAAGAGGAGCATGAAGGAGTTATCCCAGGAGAGATCTGATGACCTGAACTTGCAATTGGATTATATAATTTCTACTTCTCATATTCTTTTGGTTAAGATCAGTCACTGGCTTGATCTAACCAGACAGAATCTGTGACGTGCGCCTGGCTGGGCAGCCAATGATTGGCAACAACTCCACAGGGTGGAAGGGTAAATATAAATTTCTGATGGACAACTATCTGTCTCCACCATGTTTCACTCCTTTGCTCACCAAATTTTTATACACAACTTTTCCCCCACACATAGGACATAGTTGTCCCTCCTCCCCAAAGGAGATGTGCCAAAGTTCCCTCCAGTTGCTGTATCGTGTTCGAAGTCCATAGTCTCTCCTTATAGTTACATGACCTAAAATTTAAAGATAAATCAATGTGCCTTCATTATCTTCATTATACACAAATGGAGACACAACAGGATTCAACAAACAAATTTTCATTGATAAATGGATGCTGAACAGAGTCATAGATGAGATGCTGTTGGTAGTCAAAGATAAAACCATCCCCACCACCATTACTTCTAGACAGTCACAAAGCTGGTGCTGAGGACAATAGAAGCGAATTCAAAGGGGTGTTGAGTGCTGACATACTCTACCTGCTATAACCAGTGAGGGGACTAGTGGAACTGGAGTACAGTGACAGAGAGGGGGATGGTAGAAAATGAGATTGGAAATATGCCAAGTACTTCAATTTTCAGTGTGGTGGGAAGCCATGGAGGTGTAGGAGAATATGTTTTCTGATTTATATTTTAGGAGGATCACTCCGCTGCAACTTGGATAATTGACTCCAGAGGAGCAGGAATGAGAGCAATGAGTATAGCTAGTATGTAGGGTTTGGACCTTTAGTGGCTGGGATTGGATAGTAGTAATGGAGGTAAGACTTGGTTGGATTAAAAAGACACTTTGAAGATAAAGCGAACACTATATCTTTCTTTACTCCTTCTCTGCAGATCTTGGTACAAATAAGTTAAATTAAACAATAACCTAAATATCTCAAGCTCTTGTCTATACTAGTTCACAAAATACTTCCTCCATTTTCAGATTTCCAGAGACCCCAGGAGTGTCCATGCTCACAAATAAATGAGTTCCCACCAAGTGTTTGCACTGTCTTCCATTCTCTGAAATGTCCATTCCATTCCCTGCTCAGTTGGGAGCCTATTTCTCTCTCTCCCTCTGCCTGCTGCTCCCCCTGCTTGCACGTGCTCTCTCTCTCTCTCTCTCTCTCTCTCTCTCTCTCTCTGTCAAATAAATAAATAAATAAATAAATAATCCTTAAAAAAAGAGAGAAGAGAAGCAAAAAAGGAATCAGATGAGCAAGAATCTGTTCTGAGATCCTCTGGAATCCTCTTTCTGATGTGATTTAGATACATCAGAAAAACTGATGTATCTAAGGGTATCTAAATCACACAGGTCCAGCTATCTTAGGAATCATCAGTAACATAGATAAGTCACCTTTAGATATGGGGAACTGGGACTACCCAGACAAAAGGATACTGATACATATAATCAATTATACTGATTTACTAAAATTTGTTTGCTGTTTGTGGTTTGTGCATATAACCAAATAAATCAGATTAATCATGTTTCAAGTGGTACTTGCAGAATCCATTCCTTCATGCACATGATATGTAGGTCTTAATCTGTGTTAGAAAGTGTTCTAGGCATGGGTTGGAGGCACTCCAATGAAGAAATCATACAGATTTTTTAGCCTCATGAAGTTTAGTTGTTGACTACTAAGCCTTAAAAATAAATTAAGGGACACCTGGGTGCCTCAGTTGGTTATGTGTCCAACTTTTGATTTCCACTCAGATCATGATCTCAGGGTTGTGAAATCAAGCCCTGTGTCAGGCTCTGTGCCAGGCATGGAGGCTGCTTAAGATTCTCTTTCTCCCTCTCCCTCTTCATTGCCTCTTCTCTCTATATATAAAATAAATAAATAAATAAAAATTAATTATTTAAGAACTACATAATTCAATGCATTTTTTTCTGAATATTTCATAGTCTTTATCATCTACATTAAGGTATTCAACTATGGCAGGCTTAAAGGATAAGAGCTTATGAAACAGCACATTTAAACCTTACTTCTAAGTCTTCATTCTAGATTTTTCCAAAGACTCTCTATAAAAGTCACATTCATAGCAATGTCAGTTTAAAAGACTTCTGAGAAGCATAATTATTTAAAAATTTTAAGACATTAGATGGTATTTAAGTACTAGATACTAGTTCTAATAAATATTTTAAAAAATGAATAGAATAAACAAAATCCAGTTTTTATGCATGTAGATCATGTCATACCATATGAGGTATTTTCAAAATAAAAACTGGACAAGGCATGGATATTGAAGATCAATAGGCTGCCTTCTCAATTCCATTTGAGAGCATTACCATTAAATTATGCAGGTATAATCTGGTCATGGCCTAGAAAATCCTGACATTGAGACTTACAACATACATCAAATAGATTTTCTGGCCTTTTTTTATTCTTTAGCCCTTTTCAATTCTATTCTGAAACTCCTGATTGGCAGAAGATCTTTAGCTAAAAGTTCACCTTTGACTAAAAGTGCATGAATCTGCCTTTAGGAAGACCATCATCATTAGCACAGATAGTGTAGAAATCTTCCACATTGAAAGTACATTTTAATAGTATAATTAAACATGTTCATTTATTGAAACCGTGAAAATGCAAACATATTCAATTGTTTTTAAACATTAAAGTAAACATTGTGAAGTTTCTAGCTCATTTTCAGATTGTGGATCATTTTAAGATGGTCTCAAATTATATTTGCTTTTATCACCTTTCATTTTTAGTGTTTAAATGTTTAGTATTTAAGAAGGCTCAATAATTGTTAAGGTCATATTTAAAAGAAAATTGAGGTTTTTCTTGACAATACTTCAAAGTCTCTATGCATTTAACACTAGAAATAGCTCTGTAAGCTTCTCAGGGTGACTTATTTGGGAACAGAAATAATGGAAATTCACTAATACAAAATGATTACATAGACCAGAAGTACAAGAATGAAAATGGAAAAACCTTTATGTAATTGCTTATCTTAATTTTATTCTTTCTCTCTCTCCAAGAATTTTATAGGCCTTTCCTAATCTGGAATAATTTCCCCTGAGGCCCTTGAATATAATGAGTTTTAACTTAGTAACCAATAATTATAAACTACTCAGCCTTCCTTTTTATTTTTTTATTGAATTATTGCTGCTTTCAGGCCATTTGATACACTTTTCATTCCTACCATAAGCTATTTTATTTCTAGCAAAAGCAACCAATAATAGCACAAAGTGGTTTACGAAGGCTTATTGACCTTGAAACTTCTCATCACCTATTAATTTAATCTTTCCACTTTGCAGAAAAGGGCACATGTATTTCTGTGTGATTACATGGATAGCTCTTTGTTATATATATTACCCAGATTGATGGTGACAGTCTAACTTCCTCGAGCTCTCTTCACATGCTGGACGTTATGTGGAGCACCATTCATATGTTGCTTCCTAGTTTCACAGATGCCATGAGGTTATATCATTATAGTACCCATTTTAAATATGTAGTAACTGAGGGGCAGGACAATTAAGAAATTCGCTCAAGAACATATTCAATGCTTATCAATGAATGGGGATTAAAGATGTGGGTTTGAGCTGAGTGTGTCTGATTCCAGAGCAAGGGTGCTAGCTTCACTGTATGCTGTTCCACAGGCACCTAAAACTATTTAGTTGTAAAAGAATGCAGTTGTAACCTAAGAAGTCAATTCCATTCCAGATTTGCTATTGTTTTGATGGTCCACCTTTTGCTAGTACTACACTTCCTACCAGCGTCCTCTCCCCAAAAAATTAATAATATGATAGAAAAAACAATGGGAAGCCCAATAAAAAATTTCCCTATAATTTAAACCATAGAGTACAGTATTATTAGGTTTATTAATAATTATAAAGGTAATTCACTGATTACCTAGCATATTTAATAGTAGTAATCTCTTTCTTGGTCTCTTCTCTGTATCCTGGAACTTGTCTTCTTATTATGTCTTCTGGGTTCTCTTATACACGGGGGGTATAATAATCAATCACTAAATAATAAAAGTCACACCCATGCTGATCTAGTTATGCCCCCAGGATCTTCTCTGAGATTCTGTCCATGCACTATTTTTGCAGAAATAAAGATTTGAGGGGCGTCTGGGTGGCTCTGTCATTAAGCGTCTGTCTTCGGCTCAAGACCTGATCTCAGGGTCCTGGGTCAGCTTGGGTCTCCCTGCTGTCTGGAAACCTGCTTCTCTCTCTCTCACTCCCCCTGCTTGTGTTACTTTTCTTGCTGTGTCTCTCTCTGTCATATAAAGAAATAAAATCTTAACAAAGAGAAAAAAGAAAAAAAAAAGAAATAAAGATTTAAACCGAGATTCTGGTAAAGCGAGGGATATATTTGTTTGCTTCTGGGAATGAAAGACTCAAAGTGAAGAAATAAGCATGGTGATAGGAGAAGATAGCGATAAGAATAAATAGGGATGCGTTCTCTCCATGGCTAAGATTCTCATTAGCCAGGGCAAAAGGTATTAAGAGGGGGAGGGGGAATCTCCAATGGGGAACAGTTAAAAATATCTTTGGGTCTTATTATCAAATTACATTTGCATTCTTCTCATCTCATTCCTATGCTGCCTCTCACACACAGATTCTCATATCACAAAGAATTCCCACTCCACCCTGGATGCAGTATTCTCCCCAGTGGGAAATTATGCCCCGTAAGGAGAAATGTAGGTGATGGGACTACCTGGCAGGTGAAAGGTGTAAATATGAAGCCATTATTGAAAATCATTCTTCAAATTGTCAGACCTGAGGGGCAGAGTTGCTGAATTGAATGTTCAAGGTACCCAAGAGCATGACAATATTATGGCTAAGGACACGGATTTCATACGGGTTTGGGTAAGTCATAAATCCTGTAAGCCTCTGTTTCCTTACCCAGGAAAGGAATAATTATAACAATGTCAGCTTCATAGAGCATTGTGAGGTTTAAGTAAGTTTTATAAAGATCGTTAAGCACAACTTTGGGCACACTCTAAGTACTGAATGAATGATGCATTACTGCAAGAAAAAATAATTGGCCCAGAAGAGAATGATATGGAGCCGTCTTCCCTCTATACCTCACTTGTGTGACTTTATTTCATGAGGTATGCAGTAGTAGAGAATTTAAACTGTATAAAACATTTAACCTGACTATGTAATCTGTGTTTTAAATATTTTGGAATTACTTTTCCTCTGTTCCTATTAATCTGTTGAGCCTGATTGTATTCACACTGAAGAAGAGGGAAGGGGGCAAGGCTGACGGCTCCAAAGAATGGATAATATAATATATGGATGGTGAGACAATGCCAAGTAAAGAGGGCTTATTTCTAAAAACAGCCATCTGAACCTTCCATGAAAGAAAGGAAATGATATCCAATGATAAAGTTATAGGAGGGGCAGGTGGTTGGGATCAGTTGTTTCAGAATACCGGATAGGTTATTTTGCCAACTCTGAGAGTAGTTTTACCAGTCGTTCCTTAAATTCTATTTCCAAGTATGTAAATGTGTAAGGAGATAAACTGACAGGTTTATTTTTAGTTACATTGTATTATCTCATTACAAAAGAAGACATTCGTAAGATTTGAGGAAGTACATGCATTTTCCCATGGAATCATTTCCATGTTACTATGTCTTACTTTTAGGTTAATGCACTGATATATTTTCTTTATAAAATGTCATTCTAGTGGTGCGTGGGTGGCTCAGTCAGTTAAGCATCTGCTCAGGTTATGACCCCCAGGCTCTGTGATTGAGTCCCACATCTGGCTCCTTGCTCAGCAGGGAGTCTGCTTCCCCCTCCCTCTCTGCCCCTCCCTGCTCATGCTTGCAGGCGCACTCACTCTGTCTCAAATCAATCAATCAATCAATCAATAAACAAACAAGTCATTCTAGAAACATATATATAAATTATCTGGGTGCCAGTTGTTCTCATTGCTACTTGACCCTCTCAGAGAATACATTTGGAAATGGTAAATAATAGTAGGTAGGTAGATAATATCCATATTATCTATGCATACACACAGACACATATTTCTCTATATCTATCTATTCAATTGTCAGTTATAGTTCCCCCATTTATTTTATTACAGGGTCTTTTTCCATCATTAGAGAGGTTTTCAAAAGTTTCCTGGATTTGATATTCCTCCAGAGAAGTGCTTTTATTCCTATCCTTAAGATGTTGGCTCAGGTATATCCTTCTAATATGAAGGCCAAAAAAAACTTTTATTTCTTGCTGAGAAACACAGGTCCTAGGTTTCTTTGGATTTCACAACTTTCCCTAGTCTAGTAGCTACATAAATGCCTCATACCTTTCTAGTGTCATTTTTAAATAAATGAACTTCTGGGACATGTTTTTCTTTGTTCTCCATACATCTCCAACTTGGCTTTCAAAATCTTGATCTTCTTTAAAATCACCTTTAAATACTCCCTAATTACTACCACAGTTTATTCTTTCTCATTTCCGGAGATAAAACTTTTTTCCTCAGCCAAAATTCTAAGTTCGTTTAAAGCAGAGGGTAGCAAACTTTTTGTATAAAGAACTGAGAGCCAGTGTTTTAGACTTTGTGTGCCATTCCCTTTCTGTCAGCTATTCACCTCCAACATTGTAGTGTGAAAACAGCCATGGATAATATAGAAATGAATAAATGTAGCCATGTTCCAATAAAACTTTACTTACAAAAATAAGCAGTGGGCCTGAATTGTCTTGTAAGTTATATAGTTGTTGATTCTTTTTTTTTTTTAAGATTTTATTTATTTGACAGAGAGAAACACAGCCAGAGAGGGAACACAAGCAGGGGGAGTGAGAGAGGGAGAAACAGGCTTCCCGCCAAGCAGGGAGCCCGATGTGGGGCTCGATCCCAGGTCTCGACCTGAGCCAAAGGCAGTCACCCAACCAACTGAGCCACCCAGGCGCCCCGTAGTTGTTGATTCTTAATCTTGTAAAATATCCTGAAATCTTTCTCCCTCCCTCCTTCCCTCCCTCCCTTCTTTCTTTCTTTCTCTTTCTTTCTTTCTTTCTTTCTTTCTTTCTTTCTTTCTTTCTTTCTTTCTTTCTTTCTTTCTTTCTAAGATTTTATTTATTTACTTGAGAGCGAGAGAGAGAAAGAGAGAGGGCTGGGGTCGAAGCAGAGGGAGAAACAAAGACAGACTGCTCTGAGCACCAAGCCTGATGTGGGGCCCAATCTCACAACCCCAAGATCATGACCTGAGCTGAAATCAAGAGTTGATTTTAGCCTACTGAGCCATTCAGGTGCCTGAAAATTTTCTTTCTTAAAAACTCTGTTTCTATGCAAGTATAATTCCTCAAAATAAGACTTCATTATCACAAGATTTTTTTTCTATTTATATTTTGGACCCTCAGAATCATTATAATTTCATTCAGCTTTCTTTTTATCATCTACCAAAATGGAGGCTCTACCTTCTGATTCAGTTAGGACATATTAAACTTATATAACAGAGTTCCCAAAAACAATGGCTAAAAGAATATTGAAATTCATCACATTTTCTCATCAAAGTTCAAGTTGAATGTTTGAGATGGGTGGACATCACATTGGCATTCAGGAACCCATGCAAGCCATGGGTACATTTACCTCAGTGGTGGTGTCCAAGGATGCTGTGGTAGTTTCCATTCCAGCCCAGGGAGAAGGTGAAAGAGTGTATGGGGTAGGCATATGCATACTCTTACCTTGTACCAGAGGTGGCACATATCTTCCATACTCATTTTCCTTTGGAGATAGCTTAGTCATAGACCCATAACCAACTATAAGAGATACCATGGGATGTAGTGTGACCATGTTCCCAGCTGTAATGTTATACTATGAAAAATTAAAGAACAAATTTTAATGGACAATAGCAATCTCTGCCATCTCCAATGTTAGAATTATCCTTATTTTCCTTTGATTGTTAAGTCTATCACATTTTTACAGGGTAAAATTGCAAACTGGTGTTTAAAATTGACAGAAGTGATTAGCACTTGATGAAGAAAAGAGAATCAGAAAGGTGATGACAGCTAAGAAGAGTTAAGCTAGTCTGTCCTATATAATCTAAATAATATAAAGGCCAAAAAGGCTTATATTTCCATCTGAGAAACCCAAAAGAAGGGTGAATATACTTCATTTGGCAACAGAGGGGCAGCCAACTTTCAGAAACTGTTCTACTAAGGTAGATATTAATGTGAAATAAAAAAAAACTATATATAGTCTGAAACTAAATGCATAAATCCATCTTACACTGGATCCATCAAAAACTCCTGGCATATATATTTGATCCCCAAATGCCCTATGATCTCTAATTAACCAGATGTTGGGGACGGTATTAGTCATTAGGGTCAGTGGCTGGAAAAACAGCTGTGTGTGGCATGCTGGAGACCACGGAAACACCGCATCTGCCTGTCTGTATCGAGGCATAATGACCTTCACAGAATAAAGGCTATGGCTTCTCTTATTTCCTTCACATTTCTTTTTGGTCACTTCCAATCCAAAACCTTACAGGGAAGCATACTCTAGTAACTAAAGTCCCAGCCTGATCAAGCAGTGCAGTGCGAATCCCCAACAGATGTGAACATGCCTAGCAGATTTTCTAAAATAAAAAAAGTAGATATTTGCACTTTTTCTATGAGCTTTAACTGCCTCCTTCCTAGACTAGGGAAAGTTTTACAAGCCCATTTTACAAGATTTTTAGAAAGCAGGGATTACAACTGTCATTCCATCATATCCAATGAGATCAGCATCCTTGGAAAGATGCTTAATTTATCTGTAAGGTAATAAACTTATTTGAAAAATGAAGAGGTGGGAGTGGGTGATTTCTAAGTTCCCATCTTGTTCTTTGCTTCTAATCATACATATAAAGAGTTCTTTTTCTTTTGAATGAAATTTTCTCAGAGCTCAATTCTTAATAATAGAAACCTAGAGATTTTTTTTCCAAATGTTATTCCATTTAGAAAGATTCTCCCATCATAAACGCAATATAATTCTACTTTCAAAAGCAAAGAGTTATGTTCAAATACAACTTTGATCTGCCTTCCCATTAGATATGCATAATAGAGTAATTGGGAAAAAAAGACAGAAATGTAGTACATTAATGAGCTTCAATTAAATTTCAGAGCTGGAATGCATACACAGGGAAATAGTCAACCACAGTTTAATGCATTTAAAATTGCAGATGTCATTAGTGTTGTACATTAACAAAACACAAATGAACTGTCTTATGCCATTAGCTTTTAAAAACCACTTCAAATGCATTTACATTCAAAATCCAAATACATTATTTTAAACAAAAAATCATATGTGATTTGTGACTTATATTATGAATCAATATGAATATATCCTCTTCATTTCATTTTCATGTTGCAAAAAATGGCATAATGTATATAAAACACTCAATATACATAATATCATTTCACTACAACCAAAATTTAAAAAATCTTGTGTATTGGTGGATTTGATTTTGTTTCTAGATTGGGTATTAGAACACTAATTTAGAGATCCTTGAATTATATATAATTATATGTTAACCAAAAATTTTTTAAATGAACAAGTAAAAAAATAGTTTACATTAAGTTGTACTTCATTGATCACCTTTTTCTTATCATTTCTTTCACATTTGAATTAGTCAAACCATGACGTGTTTCCCAAGCAGAGGTCTTTGTATCCCAAACTTTTTATTCTAAGTTACCTAAAGCTTATATTAAAGAAATTATACTTCCTTGGCCCTACTTCTGTCGTTCCTTTGGTCTTCTGTCTTCTGTTTGGATAGAATATGAAGGTCTAAACTGTGAGTAAGTTTCCAAGAAAATGCTGAGGCATAGCCAACATTATGAAGCACTACTCAAATATTTTCAACAGCTGTATTTAACTGAATAATGATGAAAGACACTTTAAAATACACACCTTCCCTATTTCCAATCCCTGTGTCCCCTGTCCATCACTTATTTTATAGTGCTTGATTGGCTTGTCCTCTCACTAGTTCTCTCCTGGGCTGTCATGGAAAAATTCCTGACTATTTACCCTGTTACCTCCCTTCCATCTCCCATTTCTCCCTTTAGGCTCATCTGTCATTGGCACCAGTGTACATTTGTCTCAAATGTTAAGTCTCATCACATGACACTTTTCAAAATCAAGCCACAAATCTATCTAGACTCCTATTGTCTTTGACTCCAATAGGAAATCTATTGATGATTAAGTAGTCATGTTTTCTTCATCCCGATGGTTCCTTTTTGACTCAATAATCAACCAAATCAGGACTTTCCAAGAGTAAATTTAAGAAAAGTATGGCAAGATTGTCAATTCTAGCCATATGGCAACATCTGTAGGGATTTATCTTTCTAGCTCTAGATACAGAACCTCTGTCCTAGAAGTTAACAGCTAATCTGTCCAATTAAGAAACTTCTTTTTCTATGCCTTTGCACTTTGCTACAATACACTGGTCTCTGTCCTGGAACACTTCTCCTCTTCGTTTGGGCTCCTCCTCACACATGAGCATGGCTAACTCCTATCAATCAAATTTTACTCCTTCCAAAAAGCCAGCTGAGATGATGATATACCTCCTAAATGCCCTCAATGCCCGGCAGCCTCTAGTACTTCCCTGTTTGGAAAACAGATGCCCTATTTTATAAGCACCAATTGACTTACTAGTTTAAGCTTTTAAATTGGTGATTTTCAATTTCAGTGCTGTTGACCTTTCAGGCTGGATGATTCCTAGTGAGGGAGAGTGGAGGGGTAGCGGTCATTTGCACTGTAGGATATTTAGCAGTATCTCTGGCCTTTAACTAGTGGATGATGATAGAGCTTCCCTCCATCCCCAGTTGTGACATTCAAATATGTCTCCAGATATTGCCAAATGTCCATGGGGAGAAAAATTGACCCTGGATGGGAATCGCTGTTCTAGAGAAGTAGATCTCAATCTTGGTTGCTAATTAGAATTTCCTGGGGAATTAACAAAAACAAATCTATGTCTGGCTGTGACTCAAGAGATTCTGTTTTAATTGGTTTGGTTTGAGATAAAATTTAATCAGAATTTAAAATAAAGAATAAGAAAAAGGAGGGGAAAACTTGACATTTAGCTTATATTAGTCTCAGAAGCAAGGGCTCTATCTTACTTATGGAATATTATTGGCACATAATAAACCTAACACTTTTTAAGCAATTAGTAGGTATTTTAGAATGATGAAATAAATAAATGAAGAATTCAGCTCCCTGTGCTTCTCTATATTACAGACATGATTCTACATTTTTTCTGGTTCTCAATTTATTTGTTTATCTTTGTTCAGTGCATTCTTTAAGATAATTTCCATTCTAGCAGAGCACTTGGTGTATATTTGACAATTAATAAGTACTTTTGAAAGGATGAAGTAATAAATGAATGAGTGACTGAAAAAACAGCTTCTCTTACTTCCCCCATTCTTATTATGACAGAGAGTACTGGTTTGCAGTTTGTTATCATTAAATTTTGTCAATCAATATCCATTCTCACTTTTGTCTCAAGCAAAAAATATTCTGATTTTATTAGAGAAGAAATGTTCCAGTCAAAAACTGATTCTCCAGCCTTTTTGTTGTTGGGTATAGCTCTGAGAATATAACTGGCCAATGATATATAAGAAGAAACTATTGGGTAGGATTTCTGGAGAAGTTCATCTGTCTTCCCTCTCTTTATTTCTGGAGAAGAACAGAAATTCATCTGTCTTCCCTCTCTTCATTTCTTGCTCCCTAATACAAAATGCTGAAGCTCCAAATGCTATTTTGGACTACAAGGTGACTTGTATAATGAAAGTCATGTGCTCAAGGTAAGAAGCAAAAAACATAAAAATCCTGTTTTAACATACCAGCTATAAACAGTCCATCTTTGTACCCTTAGACTTAATAGAGAGAAAATAAAATTCAGTCTTGTTTCTGATCTTTGTCACTAACAGCTTAAATGCAATTCTTAACTACAATAGTCAATAGAACACAATCTGTTGAAAAAGCCTATTTTCTTCCTTTCTCCCTCATTATACTACATATATTTCAGAGGAAGAAGGCATGTATTTTATTTATGTCTCATTTTATCATAATGTTTATGAGGACGGATATATCATCCTATAGTTTGGGAGTATACATTTTGATCTGGCCTCTTATATTAAACTAATGTGTTCCTTTATGAAAATCATGGCTAGAGTGTTCTTTTGGAATTCCAGAATGTGCCCTCAATACGTGGCTAAACAATGTTCACCTGCCTTTAATGCACATTTTCTTGCTGTGAACTTGCTGTTCATGTAAGAATGCTTCCTTGCAAAGCCTGCATTAAGGATCTTAAGCTACACATATAAAAAAATGACTGGCATGCCTGCTGTTAAGTAGTTGTTTTTAGAAAAATAAATCTTTCCCTTCCAGCAAGATTCAGCTATCTAAATTCACCCAAATGGAATGGAAATTGCCCTCTTAACTAATTATACACTTGGAAATGTTCACTTAAGGATAATTGTCTATTGGTAATCACCTCACCATCCACCATCTTTAAGAGGTGAGAAAGTGATTGTTCAATATCCCTTTGAACATTTCAATGGAGAGATTGTGAAAATACTGTAAGGTTTTGCTGAGAGAACTCTGAAATATTTATAGGCTTCAAATTTTCCCCCAATTGCTTTAAAATATGCACTTATTAACACGATCCCTCATTTCCTCTCAGCAAACCAAAATTAAAAAGTAATAAGAATCTTCATCAATTTATTTTCTTGTAAAACTTACATCACATTCGTCAACAATTTAAAAGAAAGCTGGATTTTTGTTACTCGTTTTTTTTCTCCATGTGTTTGGGTCTTCTTTTCTCTCATGTAAGCAAATAAAAATATTATACTACTGGGGAAAAATAAGAAAAAATTGCATTGAAATAAATTTTATGACAGCAATTCCATCACAAGTACAGAAGTAATTATTTGAAAGGCACATGACTTAGTTTATATAGAACAATGATGTGGATGGAGGATACATTCCCGCATTATAGTCATTGCCAAAAAAATAAAAATGACAGAGTATATTTAAGCAGCTGTTTTAAACCAAATGAAAAGCAATTAATTCTGCAGCAGTTCTTAAATATCTGGAGTATAACTTTGTTATTGATTTACTGAAACTGTACTAGAGACGCTGCTTTAACATTTAAGCTTTAATTATTTTACTAATCCTTGGAGTGTATTTGCAATTTAGCTGGACAGAGGTATTTGCCATTCATCTGGATATTACATTCTATTATAGATATGCTTAAGAAGCATTTCAGTTTATTGAAACAACATGGTCCTTGCTTTGAAAAATTATATACATTACATTCTTTGCATTTTTTAAAAAAAATGACTATAATTAACACTTTTTGAATAGCTTCCCACCTGGACCAGGTAAAACTGATTGTTGTGTTTGGCATAATATCTTGTCTCAGAAGATGCAGGTGGTGGAAGAATGCACCTGAGAAGGAGATTGTACATGTAGTGAGGAATTTAGAGCCCATGAACTAAAAGTATTTTGAGAATGGAGTTGTCAACACTGCCAAAAACTGCCGAGAAGCCAAGCAAAACAGGGAATAAACAGTGAACATGAGATCTAGTGTTGTGTGTGTAATTGGTAGGGTGACTCTATGTTGTGGTTCAGATGAGGACACCTTTAAGCATGAAACTTTAACATCAAGTTATGATGTAGAATATTGTTATTTCTACCCTGAGAGCCAAAGGGAGTCACCAATTTTCTATATAAAAGATAACTATGTTTTGGGGCACCTGGGTGGCTCATTTGGTTAAACGACTGCCTTCGGCTCAGATCATGATCCTGGAGACTGGGGATCGAGTCCCACATCAGGCTCCCTGCTCGGCGGGAAGCCTGCTTCTCCCTCTCTCACTCCCCCTTCTTGTGTTCCCTGTCTGGCTGTGTTTCTCTCTGTCAAATAAATAAAATATTTTTTTGTAAAAAAAGCAACGATGAAACAGGAAGACATTGACAATCTGAATAGACCTATATCTAGTAATGAGATTGAAGCAGTGATCAAAAACATCACCCAAAACAAGAGTCCAGGCCCAGACGGATTCCCTGGGGAATTCTACCAAACATTCAAAGAAGAAATAACACCTATTCTCCTGAAGCTCTTTCAAAAAATAGAAACGGAAGGAAAACTTCCAGACTCTTTCTATGAAGCCAGCATCACTCTAATCCCCAAACCAGGCAAAGACCCCATCAAAAAGGAGAACTTCAGACC